>JBBBVU010000014.1:4529053-4539156 GCA_037177055.1 Atherinosoma microstoma
TCCATCCATCCATCCATCCATCCATCCATCCATCCATCCATCCATCCATCCATCCATCCATCCATCCATCCATCTTTTCTCTATCAGCTTGACTATGCTGTTTATGGGTACACAGATTCAGGGTACACACTTAAAAGTGCTTTGCAGGCCTACTTATTCAGTTTATTTATGTTTCATGAAATGAACCAAATTTGAAAAGATTCAATGAAAATTTTTGAATTATATTTGAATAATATTCATCACAAGGCCACAACAGATAAAAATGAAACATACATGCTTATACTTGTTTTAGACAGAGGAACCAAGAGTGCCTTTTGCATGGAGAAAACATGCAAACTCCACACAGAAAGTTCCCTGCCAAGATTCAAAGCAGGAATATTTTTTTTCTTTAAGGGGACAATGATTGACTGTATATTATTAAGGCGACAATAATAACCATCACACCACTGTACAGCCAGAGTTTCACACTTCTGCCAATTCTTTTCCAAGATTTTCTTAAAAAACAAACATATATAGTCAAATAATTTAATATGCTTTTGACTTAGATATTCTTGCCTTTGAAATGTTCTAGTGATAAGTGGATCCTTTGCTCTGTATTACCATTTGAATTTTCTCAAATGATTTGTAATGTCTTTCTTGTTTTCTTTGTCTTTTGTTAAATTGAAGGGGGGTCTGTGGTATAAGACTGTGGCTTCTTTATCTCTCATGTTACATCAGTTTTATTCATGTTTCATTTAGTTTTATAACGTTTTATTAAGATCCACATTAGCTGTAGCAAAGCTACAGCTATTCTTCCTGGGGTCCAACAGAATTAAGTTGTACATTAAAAAAACATGAAAAACAGAAAACATTACTAAAGCAAACAAAATAAAATAAAATAAAATAAAATAAAATAAAATAAAATAAAATAAAATAAAATAATAATAAATAAAATAAAATAAAAGTTATTTCGTTCATTTGATATGGTTTTGAATTGTTAGAAAAGATCTGACCCAAAAACGTATTTGTTATATGTGTGCAAAAATGCAATGTAAACAAAATAAAAGTGGAAAAAAATATTAAAGAAAATATTTCAATAATTATGAAAATGAATGTAGGTGTAAAAGTTCCAAGTGGGAGTAAATAATGACACTGCGTCAAATTATATGTCATAGATCTTTAAGTATCTTCTGATAAAATATACGGAGAGCTGTTATTTACAGTCATTGTTATTTAGTGTATAAGCATTTCAATCGAGAGACGTTGATGACGATGTCCAGTCAAGCATCGTGATTGGATAATCGGCTTGTTTCTCATAGAGGTTAAAGAAGCGGAAGGGGCGGGACCAGACGCCGGAGGAGGGCTTTTGTTAGAACTATCATGGCGGGATGCATGAAAATGATAAGCCGTTACGTTTCTGCGAGCAATAAATTATTGTTTTTTATGGTGCTCTTTATTTGTTTCCCCCAAACTTCACACCAGAGTACGGGTAAGAAGCTTTGTTATAAAACAGGAACAGAGATATTCACTTAGATGACACACATTTCAAACAAGCTCGAGCTAATCAATGTTAGCTTGTTTATAAGGCAAAGTGAAACTGTACAACAGGAAGTTTATGTTGAGCCTTTAGTGGCGCATGTTAAAGCACTGACATGTTGCAACCCGAAAAAAGATTGTTTTTGACCCTTTGATTTGTTGAAGTAGTTTGTTTAGAGCCAGTCTCAAGATTCTCAAAGTTTTTCGCTTCCTACTAATGCTATGCTTCATGTGCTCTAAACAGGTGTGCCTCTGATTACAAACGAATTTTAAATCTGCACCAACTCGCCTGATAATTGAATATTGTAAAACTTCATTGGAGCTGCCTTGTACAGGAATGTATTTCTAGTTTAACTTGAATGTTTGCTTTGGTAAATTCAACATATGCGACCACTACAGAGCTAACAAGTTATTATCTCTCAATTATGGCACCCAGCTCCAGAATCCCGAATGATTATTTATCATTTGGTAACTTTATGCCACTGAGCATACTGCTGTACATTGTGTTTAACATGGAGGCAACCCAGCATAGCCCTTCCTGCACCTCTACATGCACTTATATTTTTTCTAGTGAAAAGTTAGCACATTTAGAAACGCATGTTTTTAATAAAGGTAAGAGGCTGCTTTTGAGACAGCTATTTAAAGTTTGTCACCATAAGAGGGAATCTGTGGGCTCTGGCTCAGAGAAAAGTTTTGTTTTTTTCTCTGGATTAAATGGAAAAAAACAAAAACAAACCCCCTAAATAATACAGGTGTTACCTCGTAAGTCATTGCATTTCTAACCATGAGCACTATGCAATTATATTACGTTCATCTTTTAGTTAAGATTCCAGTTTAGAAAGTAACTTTTTGTAATACATGCTTAGCATTTCACGTTTCTCTGCCTGTCAAACCCAGGTAACAAGTATCCAGTGATTGACCTGAAGGATGGAGAAGAGCATGTCATGTCAGGGTCCAACCGCTTTTGTTACAAAAACACTATGTTACCGACCTGGAGGCAAACCTGGACAAGAATTCAGGTAAGATTTATTAGATATACCCAGTCACATGCTATATCTATGACCGTTTTTTCTTAGTCTTTGAATCATAAGAAATAGAAAGAGGAATTTGGGTATCTTTGGGCAAAATCTTGAAAATATGCTAATGTAGTTTGAACTCTGACATAAAGGGAAAAGTACAGAAGCCTCTGAATTAAATTCTGTAACAATTTGATATCCACATTGATCATTAGAACACTGATTTTTTTCTTTTCACTTAAGCAAGAATCGTTGGGAGCTATAGCTTTTTATTGAAAAACATAGATGAGTCGAAGAAAGTATTTTGGTTTTTAGACACAAATGAGAAGCATCGACCTAAAGAATGCATCTCAAAGTCTGGTCTTTGAGAGCTGCTGCCCTTCAGGTTATAATGTTTCCCTACTACAACACTCCTCTACTCAAATGAATAGTTCTGCACAAGCCTGTTAATGAGCCAATGATTTGAGTCAGGTGTGTTGCAGCAGGGAAACATTTAAAACCTGCAGGACAGAGTTAGAGTTCCCTGTCCTAGAGCAAGGTCCCAGATGAAGGTACAAAATAAGGCTGGGCAATATGTCCAAAAAAATAAAATCACAGATTTTTATTTTACACACCAGATTAAATTTCTGGTGGGGGTCAAGATTTTCATAGGAACAAATTATCATGAATGGTAAATTCAAATAGGAAATAGATTTATTGTTGTGTCTGATTTCTGATAGGTGAAAGTATGGAGTTCAAAGGTTTTTAAAGTGGACACTGTAGAAGGAGAAGAGGAGCTGCAGGAGCTGGATCGTTTCACTTTCTGGGGCTGGTTTCAGAGCTTGTTACGTGAGCGGAACAATGAAACCACCATTAACGTCGGCCTCTTCAGCAAGAAGACGTGCTTCAAGGTTGATCCTACTGAAAAAACTCAGTACACTGTCAAAGCCATTCGCAGTAAGTGGAAAATGAGTAAATAAAGTGAAGTTGCTGGTTGTTAACATATAAAAGATTGTCAATCCTGGTTGTTTTTTCCTTACAGAGTTTGATATCTACCTGTTTTTGGTGTTCCTCTCCGGGGCATTGTTGTTTGTCTTTGCAGAATCCCTCAGCAGGTATTTGTTTTTCATAAACCATCTTTCCATTGCTAGATTAAACAGGATTACATTTATTAACTGTCTTTCTGCATGATTTGTCACCATATGAAGGAGTCAAGTTTTTTACTACTCTGCTGGTGTGAGCACAGGCATGATCGGCTCTCTCATCATCATCTTTTTTATTCTGTCACGCTTTTTGCCAAAGGTAAGTTATGTTATTACTTCCAAATGTCTGTTGTTTTACAAATTAAATCTCCTTAATGCTTCGTTTTTACACCATTTGTGTTTGTTTTTATTCCCACAGAAAAGCCCGTTTTATGTGTTGATATTTGGCGGCTGGTCATTCTCTCTGTACGCCATTCAGCTTGTCTGCAGGAACCTCACCTTGATTCTGCGAGAACACTGGCATGCAGCATTAGGTACAAAATCCTCATGAAATACAGATAATATTTAGACTGACTTTGTGGAATTGGAAACAATAGGACAAAAACAAAATACCTGCATTATGTCATTGCTCAGTCCTTTTTATGTTCCTAATAAAGAACTATGTTGAGACCACTGACTAAGTTATGAATGTAACCATTGTGAGACCACTGCAAATATGAAAATATTTATAGACACAGCTGTTAAGGGAGAGTGCAAATTAATTTGTCTATTAATGCTTTAACACAGTGTAAGTCAGTGTTTTTGGTTTTTCCAGGTTATGCGTCAGTGGTGGGATTCGTCAGTTTCGCTGTGTGTTACCGTTACGGCCCTCTGGCGGATGAGAAGAGCATTAACATCTTGTCATGGGCGCTGCAGTTGTTTGGTCTGTTTCTTATTTATTTAGGAATTCAGATTCAGCAAGTTGCTTTTGCCATCATCGTGGCAGGTTTGTTCTCCAAAAACCTGGAGTACCCAGTGTCTCTGGCAGTTGCAGCTTGGAGGTATGTGTTATTGAAAAGCAACCACAAGGTGGTGTAAGAGTATTGTTACTATGCAAAATGAACAGAGCCCATGTGGGGTTCTTGTTGTCTCATTCACTATCATGTTGATTCTGTTATTATTCTTATTCATTTATATAGTAGCTGGTGGGAATGAACTACTTTGTGTGCTGTTGCATCTTTAAAGTGGTGATGGTGTTATTGGACAGGTAGCAGATTCCTGCTTCACATATTTGCTCTGCATTGCAGGAAAATAAGGAGACGTATTTACTGGAAACCTGAGCCACAGCGCCTCCTGACTGAGGAGGAATATCAGAAGCAAGGAGAGGAAGAGACTCTACGTGCTCTGGAAGAGCTCCGGAAATACTGTAACAGCCCCGAGTTCAGCCCATGGAAGACTGTGTCCAGGCTTCAGTCGCCAAAAAGGTGCTTCATGTCTTTCTTTCTTTTGAAACATGCTCATGTTTAAATTTCTGAAAGTTTAATGCATCACATCTTGAAAATAATTTTGGCTCAGTCTCATTGGCTATGTGACATACACAGCAATATTCCAACTACTCACCTTATTCTGAATAAAACACACAACATCATTAACCTGTCCGAGTTTCTCCCTCTTCCGAAAAGTGTCTCGTTTTCACTGCAGCTGTGACTTGGCTGCTTGAGATGCTGTTGCCAGACGTAGTGACAGAAATGAACAACCTGACTTATGAAAACAGCTCAAAACAAGCGAGTGGGTTTTCACCAAAGAGGAAAACGTTGTAAAGCAACAGTGTGTTGCTAGATGGCATGAAAATCATAGTTAGACATAATCCGATTAAGACGTATAAATGTTTAAATCGGGGATCACCAACTGTAGACCTCTTGGGTCAGTGTCCTGCATGTTTCCCTGCTGCAACAAACCTGACTCAAAATGGGTCATTAAGAGGATGTGCAGAACTTAACAAGCTGATCCGTTTCATTTGAATCTGTTGTGTTGCAGCAGGGAAACATCTAAAACCTGCAGGCCCAAGAGGTCCGGAGTTGAATATCCCTGGTCTATTTAATATGAGTTAAGATAAACATACTCCGCATAGCTTAATCAGATTTTTGCTTACTTCAAATTTGAGCGTTTTCAGGCAAAGGTGATCAGAAAATGCAGTTTAACGGCAGGACGGTAAAATCGGACTATTGCTGTGCTTGGAAACGTAGCCACTGTTTTTCTGCTTCTATATTCTTTAAATTTTTTTGGGTGCATAACATTGCTGGATGTGGTTTGTGGAACCTCAATTTCCCTGAAGGAACTTCCCAAAGGGATCAATAAAGTTGTCTGAAGTCTTAACAGGTTATGTAAAGTCATGACATTAATCACCAGAAAAGACTTGACTGAGGGGCTTTGTTAGTTTTACCACAATACTGACTCACAAGTTGGAAAGTTTTGGATACAGTTCAGTTGTATTTAAATTACAATCCTCTGAAACCCCTTGATTACATGCAGGCGATCTTCATTTACCTAAAAGCAGTCAGCTGGATGAAGGATGAGTGAAGTGAGTATTATTAAAAGGGTCTGAAGACGTGTATTTTACAACCCTATTAGTAATTTATCTAACTTTTTATGTATATTTATTCTCCTTTGGTTTGGTAAAAAGACAAAGGAGGCAAACAACTATCTTTTATTACAATTAAACATTTGACCTATTATTTCTTTTTATATTCCACTTCATTTAATCATTAACCAAATTTAATTTCTCTTACCCACATGAAAATTCATCACAGGAACAATAATTACGTCACTCAGGTTGATCCCACACTTTAATTAGTAATCTTATCTGTCAAGTTTGTAGAGGCCCGATGCTAACGTAGATTATTATAAAGAGAAAAATAAATGTTTATCTGTACTGTGATGAGTGTTGGGAGCTGATCTGAGCAAAACACTAATTAAACCGTGCTCTTACTGTGCTCTTTCATTGACGTGTTAGACCCCCAGTTGTGAATATTAGTGTTAACTTTGCATGTTCGCCTTGACCCACAGGTTTGCTGATTTCATTGAAGGGTCCCCCCACTTGAGGTCAAACGAGGTGTCGGTTCACGCGCAGGAATACGGCTTTGGAGGATCTTTTTTCGAGGATGAGTTTTTTGACACCGATGACGAAGACGAGGACAATATACTAGAGTTTGATAATGGCACGTTTGATAATGGCACGAAGGAGGAGAAGTGTAAAAACAGAGACAATCATAGTCTTTCAGAAAGGCGGGTGGGCTTTCCAGACTGATTTTGTGAACATTGTGGAAGCTGGATTAAAAGAAAAAAGAAGACCGGACTGGATTCCAGGCTTACATGAGCCATTTTGTGTCCCCTACAACAACGAAAAGAAGAAATATCTGAGAGGTCAGATTCATTATTAGCTTTACAAGATGCCAAAAGAATCTACTTTCAATGTACACTGAAACCAAATTCTTTCTTACGGGAACAAAGGGTTCATTTAATTAGATATGTAGGAATATGCTGAATTTGAAAGCTGTTTGCTTTCTGTTATCCTTGGTCACAGAAAAGGTTTTTAGTTTTTTAAATATACTGTTTACAGCCTCATTTTAATGAGGTTCACTTTAATAAGGACAATAACATGATGTTTCTACTTGACTCTTTAATTCTGAACTCTGAACATCAGCTTCATAAAGTTCTTATTCCAGATTTCTGTTGGAGCAAGAAAAGCGTGGTCATGTTTGTTTTCCACTAATTTCATTTATTTTATTGGACGCATCAGTGGAAGTGTCCCCAAGTGTTTTGAATAAAAAAATAAATGTATATATTTTTGTCTCTGTATGTATTAGAAGATGTTTATGCAACATTGTCCATATAGTTTTGGTTTAGGCAATGAAACCAGAAATTTTATAAATGAAGTAGATTTATTTTCTGCATTCATCTGTTTATTTCTGCAGAACAAATTACATTCAAAATTAAATTCATTCCTAAAATGTTTACTTTTAGAAATTGTCGGGATGATATTGTCCCAGAAAATAGTGAAAACTGCTTGGCAAAGTTTAACAGTTTTCATTCTTAAGTTTTTTTTTAGAGCACTATCGGTACAGGGCATGTACATAGACATAAATGATCCTTGGGACTATGCTCATACCAGTATTTTCTAATAACACCCCCACCTCCCCAGGAACATTTGGGACATCCGTTCAGACCAGAATAAGAAAACTAGATAAATCTGAAAACAAAGGGGGTGTATACACAGGACTTGTGGTTAACATGGATAGGTTTCCCCAGGTATGAACGGACTGGGTCCCAGATGGAAAAACAAGTCCCTGGACCTCCTCAGTGTGTTTCATCATCTCTAGCTGCATGTGTTGTGTTAGGTCACTAAACCATAGAAACACTTCTGGTGGATTTTCTTTTACTTGTAATATCCTTCTGTGGTAAAAGAAATTATGTTTTTATAACTTTTCCTTATTTAAGTGTCTTCTGTGGTATCAAATATGGCCATTGCAGCGTTGGGTTGGAGCTTAATATGAAGATAATCTGACAATATTTTAAACAAAAGTCCCCTAAAATATTTGAACAATCTACCAAAAGTTCAAATAATCTGACACCTGTGTTTTGGAAGATGAAATTAGTTTCATTTTGTTATATTTATAATTAGCATTTAATCAGTTATCAGCACTGCCTTCACTTTATGAACCATCTTATTTAATGATCAGCCTTTTCGGCACGATCGTGAACTTTGGAGTTTCCACTTTGCAAACATCAAGAGAAGCGATCTGAATCAAAGGGTCCACTTAACACAGGCTGTGTTTGACTAAACTTTCTGAATGATGTCCTTTGTTTTTGCCGTTATCTACAATCCCATCCAAATGAGCGAATTTCTTTGAAAACCCAGTCTTTAAAGTGTTTTTTTCTTCTTCTTGGTTTTACTGTAATTTGGAAATGTTAGATGTGGTAATTTAAAAAATACCGTTTTAACTCGGAACAACATTTAAGTAGAAAATAGCTGACCTTTCTCTTATCTGTACATTGCATCTGGAGAAAAAAAAAAAAGTCTGCGCTTCGAAAGCTAAAAGGAAGACTGGGATTAAACTTTAAATCGAAAGTTGAAGCTGAACTGATTAAAAAAAAAAACAGATGTTATCTTTATTTGGGGAGCTTGCGGTACATTCATCCTTTCTCCCACACTGGTTTTAGTGGGTCATATCTGATATCTTGTGGACGTGGTGACATTTAACCCAGCTTCCCTACCTACGTTGTGTCAGTCCTGGAAGGTAAGAAATGTAATAAACACCACTGCAAATTATTAATCACAATTACTCAGCCTGTGCAAAACCGCTGATGCAGCTAGCTTCATTTGCATGCGTTTCCCAGGCTGTGTTTGACATAATCTCCAGTGTAATCGCATTGACATCATGTTGCATTTCCTTTCAACTACTTCCCCAAAACATGCATTCTGGACAGGAAAACCTCACTTGAAAGCAAATATGACTATGTAACGTATATAAGGGGGGGAAACCCTTGGATATGCGATTACACAGCCAATACTGTGACGACCTCCTCATGGTGGCTTCATGTAAAGTGTCCGGACTTCCCCACACAACTTGAAAACAGACCTGTGTGCGATCGGTTGATTGCGACGCACATCAATACAAAGCATTACAAAAGTGTTTTTCTACTGAACCATGTGGCTTTAAAAAAACAAACAGCCTAGTTTGCATCAAAAAGCACACTGCAGGATTTGCAACATGGCAACATTTTTATTGTGGTTGAGTAAATGCACGTTGTATTAAATAAAAAAAGGAACTGCCCCGATGAATGAACGCATTCAGTCACGATCCACTCGGCTCTACAGACTTGCAGACAAAAAAAAAGGAAAAACAAAACAAACCACAGTTGAAAGCAGTGCAGTTCAAACTTTGCTCTCTTAAAAACAAGAGAAAACTGTCTCATTTTAATATCAGGAATGTCAGTCAAGAGCACAAATACATTTACTTTTTCCAAGCTGCAACTTGCAGAATTCTCTATGCTGCACAGATAAGACGAATCACTACTTTGCTTCTCCTCGAAACCTTGAAACGTGAAAAGTTTCAGCGGGAAGAGAAGGACAGCAGTCCAGTGTCGGTGGTTAAAGTCCTGTTCTGAGTTCGGTCAGTATTTGTTGATGCCAAATACCCGTACTCCGTGAAACTGAGGCAACTTTGGGAGGAGAACGCTGAGCAAGGAGCAGGTGTTGATGAAAAAATGTGTAGGGTCGTATTTTGTGTAGAAACTGGCCAGGATGTACCTAAAAAGAGAGAGGGCGTAAGAATTTGTTTCAACACTTATGAGATATCAAAAAGTAAAAATAATGGTATCTCATAAATTCCAGATATCACTGGCTGCTTTCATGCTGCAAAGCTTTATGCTAGCAGTAAGATTTTGGCATCCCCCCCACCCCTTTCATCAGATATTTAAAGTCTTTCCCAGCAAGTGCTATAACAAGCACCTTGTTGTATGCTCAGCTGTGTGGTAGAACTATGAAGTCAAACAAAGTGACCATGAAGCCTTCGGTCTGAGGTCTATATCCGCTTATAGTGGACTGGAGTCCTGAAATGTTCTAGAGATG
>JBBBVU010000014.1:4539886-4552258 GCA_037177055.1 Atherinosoma microstoma
AAAGTGACCATGAAGCCTTCGGTCTGAGGTCTATATCCGCTTATAGTGGACTGGAGTCCTGAAATGTTCTAGAGATGTTCCAGAGAATAAGCACGTAAAAACACAAATGTCCACAACATTCATTCTGGAAATTCTCTGGAGATTTATAAGGGGTCATCCAAGCCCCATGAGACAATTCATGTCAGCAAATATCTTGCAGCGCACACACACACGTGTGCATGGTATTAGCTAATCAAATCAAGAAGTGCAAATATCCTTCCCAAAACAGTAAAAATGACTCACTTTCGACATTTGGTAAGTTTTCATGTTACACTGGAAATCAAATATTGGTTTATGAGATGGGCAAATCATTGCTTTCTGTGGGTATTTGTGTTTTACAAAGTGTCCTAACTTTTTCAGAAATAGGGTTGCACATGTTTAACCTCTTCTTGACAAGAGTCCCCTGTACAGGGGGCAGCATGACATATGTGAAGGACAGAATATCTTTGCACACACTAAGAAGCATCAATCCTGACATGTAGCATAGCAAAATCATGGGAAGAAACTCTGCTAAAAGACTGTACCAAGCATTTGGATCCAAACAAAACACAGTTCAAAACCCGATAAATTATACGAGAATGTAATTAAAACAAGAGAACAGTACTTTCCACTTCAGAGCTTCTGCTAGTTTCTCCACTTCAACTAACCCACACAAACAAGGTGTCACATGAAAGCAGAGCCTCTGCTGATTAAAAAGATGTCGGTCTCATTACTGTGGGGCAAAAGATCTGCAGCTTAGCAGCCAAAGAGTAGAAAAAAACAAACCCCAAGTCATTTATTTTTGCTGTTTTGTGGTGAAAAGTTTTATTCCACCTCAAAAATCTCTGCTGTGTTCTCCGCCTTTGTTTGAAATGAATCGTGAAGATCCTGGTAGTTTACATGAAGACGAAAGGGGTTTTATAATGAAGTATTCACTCTTGGGGTTCACTTCTTTCTGGATCCTCGTGGTGTTTCTAAGGCGAATTTGGGGGAAATCCCTCAATTCTCATGACTGACCATTGATAGAGGTCGTCAAAATCAAACAATGGCTTCCTGGAATATTTACCTGCGTAACACCTCTGTTAAAACCCTTGCAAGTCTGCTTAAGTTCTTTTTTTTTTTTACATTCTACTGTAAGCTAATTAAGCAGTTATATAGTTGTGTTATAGTTAGCTGGATTCAATAGTGTGACTGCAACAGGGTAAAATAGATTACTTCAGCTTGGACCTTTTCTACCATCACTCATGACTGTCAGAGAAGCTGCATGTCCACACAAAGTTGAGTCCTTTTAGAGTTCAAGTTTTATCACAACAGACCGTTTGCCATAAAAAAAATTATTAAAGCTAACAAACATGCTGCACTGTGTTAAACAATATTTCATATTTTCATTTCAGTTTCAGTTTAGTCATAAAACAAAAGCTGCAGTTCAGTTTTCTGTCATTACTTTGGCTAAGATGTCAAGAAAAAAACAGGTTGTGTTCCAGCAAATTAATGCAGATTAAATTATGGATGAAGGAAGTTTGAACAGTGCTTTTATGCTGTATTAAACATGTTCGTACAGCCACAAAAATAAACAAACAAACTAATTCACACATGCCATTTTAGCTGCTACCAGATAAACTGAAACAAATTTGCATAAATCTTTTTTTTTTGCTTTAGAGCAGCATGTTGTTCATTTGTAGGTACTAATACTTCCCTGTTTATAATGAATATTTTCTAATTTCTTCCCATCTTTGCTTGAAGAGTCCCAACAGTCTGAACATGAAGTGAGTCAAACCAGTAAAGTATTTTACATACTGCATTTAACAAGATACTGATTTAGTTCTAATGAAAGAGAAACTGAGTGATCTAGTAGATGACCTTTTCAATTTTAGGCAACAAATTTACTTACAGAACAATTGGGGAGATGGTAAGGAACTTGCGTGAAGAAGTGAACTGGACACCATAGTCCATCTGTTCCCAGTGTGTGAGCAAACGAGCTTTTCCTTGGTCTGGTGTTTCGAAGGGGGTGCCCTTCACTGTGTGTAGAAACAGGTACATTACCTGCAGAGGAGAGAACACACAGCAGAGATAAACAATGACTGTCAGACACAAAGACAGGACGCTCCACACCCGCTTATATAATTATGTAAATAAGCCTTTAAAGAAACTGAGTTTTAATATTGAATCATTGGACTCCATCCAGAGTTTTAGCATTCTTTACTTTGTTTGCTAAAAAGTTTTAAAAAAAATTTTTTTTAAATGCAATAAAACTTAAATCTGCAATTTCTTCATAAATTGAATGTTATTTAACAGACACAGTGTCTTATTTCTTATTCAGAAATAAGAAACATTAGCATGGAACCCTGGTCCTGGTGGCCCAGTGTCCTGCAGGTTTTATATTAGAGCAGGAATCACGGACCTCGGATCTCGTGGGCCAGTGTCCAGCAGGTTTTTAGACGTTTCTCTGCTACAACACAGATGATTCACATGAAATTATTTTCCAAACCTTTGTCAAGTTCTGCACAAGACTCACAACCCATTAGTATGAGTCAGGTGTGTGGCATTAATGCTTCTTGGCAATAAATAAATAAATCTTATTCTGTTGGAAAGTCTGTTTATTTCCCTTTTAAATGAAGCCACATTTGTAAGGAAAATGCATTTGTGGAATGAGCAACAAAGCTGATTATGTGGGTTGCACCCATGAAAACATTGCCAAATCTCCTCTGCTAATGCCAAACAGCTGATTCTGCTGTTGACTTTTTGAGCTTCTGGTACCCCAGGTACTGACAATCAGGTCCCTGATAAGCATCCTACAGTCCCAATGGGACCAAAGGGGTGTCATCATTGGAGGTAATCTCGCTGCAGAGAAATATGGAGATGAGCGTGTACAACCAGTGGCAATCCCATAAAACAAATAAGACAATGACTGCACGGTGGTGTGTTCACGGTGGTTAGGTCCGCAGCCTCACAGCAAGAAGGTTGCTGGTTCGAGCCTTGACTGGGTAAAGGTTCAAACGGAGTGCAGAGTTTGCATGAATCGTGGGTTCTTTCTGGGTACTCTGGCTTTCTCCCACAGTCCAAAAGGCATGCACGATAGGTTCAACAGTCACTCTAAATTCTCCCAAGGAGTGAGTGTGAGTGGTTGTTTGTCTCTCTTTACTGGCCCTGTGATGGACTGGCGACCTGTCCAGGGTGTACCCTGCCTCTCACCTGCTAAATGCTGGGATATGCTCCAGTATAGTATTTGCCAATTAACATTGTTAAATAAAAAGCTGATGGACCAAACACAAATATCCTTACTTTTTATCCTAGTTTATGTTCACATTTCAAATATATATTTTCATCAAGTTAATCTTATACTGAACAACTATTTTCATGAACCATGAACTATACAACTGATTGCTTCTGTGAAAATTGTTGGACTTGCAACTTCGTCACAATACCTCTGGTAGTACAGTTTCTGATCACTATTTGTTTCTAAAAGTTGTTTTTGACTGACCAGGTTGTGGATGACGTTGGTGAGGGTCCAGACGAGCGGCACCGTGAAGAAAGGAATGCTGAGCAGGACAATGTGCAACACGACTGTGAGCAGCAGATAGGTGAGCCATATTCCTCTGCTGTTCATCACCCGCGTGTTGGGGTTCACCTCGCTGTGAGCTACGCCAACATTCATCTTAAAGAAGGAGGGAAACACTAAATGTGAACGGATGCTTTAATGAAAGATGTATAGATTTGCTTGTAAAAATGCACATGTAATCAGCCAATCACATGACAGCATCAACACATTTGGGCTTGCTGACGTGGTCAAGATGACTTGCTGAAGTTCAAACAGAGCATCAGAATGAGGAAGAAAGTATATGACATGGTTTTTGGTCTGAGTATGTCAGAAACTGTTGAACTATTGGGATTTAAACATGCATCTCTAGGGTTTACAGAGAATGTTCTGAAAATAAGGTATTTTGGTCCAGAAAATTGCTGCTCACTGCAAGCAATTTTCTACCAAAATGTCTCGTTGATGTCAGATGAGAATGGGCAAACTGGTTGGAGATAATAGAAAGAAAACAGGACACTAAACAACCTCTCATTACAACCAAGGTATGCAGACCATCTCTGAGTGCATAACATGTCCAACCTTGAAGCAGATAGGTTACAGCAGTAAAAGACCATGCCGGGTGCCACTTCTGTCAGCTTTAGTGGAAACAACATAAAAACATGGATCCATTCTGCGTTGTATCAATGGTTCAGGCTGCTGCTGGTGTAATGATGTGGGGATATTTTCTTTGTACACTTTGGGCCCCTTGGTATGAACTGAGTTTGGTTTAACTACCACAGCCTACCTGAGTATTGTTACTGACCATGTCCATCCCTTTATGATTGCAGTGTACCATCTTCTGATGCCTTGCAGCAGGATAATGCACCATGCCACAAAGCTCAAATAACATTGAACACGATAATGAATGAATGTACTCCAATTGCCTCCACAATCACCAGATCTCAATCCAATATTTCACCTTCGGGATGTGGTGGAACGGGAGATTCTCATCATGGATGTGCAGCAACTGTATGATGCTATCACGTCAATATGGAGCAAAATCTCTGAGGAATATTTCCAACACCTTGTTGAATCTATGCTTAGAAGGGGTTCAACATGGTACTAGGAAGGTTTATCTAAAGACGTGGATGCACATACATACCAGTCAAAAGTTTGGACACAGCCATCTATTAACTCTGAATGCGTAGGTATGTCAATCATTCATTTGATACCATTATTTTGGGAGTGTTTGTTAGCTTAAGTAGATCTATTGTGCATTGTCTGCCCTTGTTTTAAGTAAAAACATGTATTCACCAAACAAATGCACAAATGTAATAATACATTTTGCACCACATCAGCTACAGACAAGGCTGCACAGGTTAATAAGGAGGCATTGATGTGATGATTAGTCAAATAGTCACTTTGAGAAAAGTTATTTTAAGTAGGAATTTACATTTTAAAAATTAAAATAGCTTCTGTTTTATTGATAATTGTACATCTAATAAGAGGAAATAAATATCTAAAAGACAAAAAAACTATTATATGACCTCGTTTTTAAATAAATTAATCAAGCGCGTCTTTTCAGCATCCTAACTCCGCGCGATTGAACTGTTCCGGTTGATAAAACACGCGCTTCCTTGCACAGGACTCCCCAACATCACTTAGCTAACGTTACCTAGCTTCAAATTTCATTCACAAACCATTAGCCAGGCATAAATAGCAACGATGAAGAAGAAAATATATTAAATACCATACACGAGTCTCGCAGTAATCATTCACACAGTATTCACACCCTTTAACTACATTTAGTTAGTTAATAATAATGACAGAATTCGCAAGCTTGCTAACATCCACAGGTTGTTCAGCGATGGTAAGTTCAAAGTTATGCTAACCGTAGCTAACAGTGGCTAGGCTAATGGCACGTTAACACTGAGCGGGGGTTACAAGTTCCGTTAAGCTGTGGGTAATTAAACAGGCTTGTTTAACATTTCGAGGTTTAAAACTTAACATTTCACCGGAGCAAACTTTACCTTCCTGTGTTGTCGTAGCTCACCAGGAAATTCCTTGTTTTTTCTGTAACCCCGCCCTCATTACGTCAGGGTTGGTTCCTCTTGCTGCAGCGGTCAACCTTCAAAACTCCTGGCCGTTCCTGAACAACAGACTAAAATCACGAAAAAAGCAGCTGTCCTGCAAGAATTTCCCAAAACAAATATTTGAAAACGAGTTATTATATATTAATGTCAATTCCCAAGAAGACAAATGCTGCTTCTTCTTCTTCTTCTTCTTTTTCTTCTTCTTCTTCTTCCTCTTCTTAAGAAATAGCGGTAGGAAGTAATTCATTGCATAAGTAAATTATTTAGCTAATCAGCTGCATTGGTAAATTTAAGTCCTTGCCACTGAGCAGATTGTAATAAATAACCCTAAGATTACTTACTTATTTATTCAGGCTACACATTAAAAATCACAATTACACTACAAATAACTATACACAAAAACTGTTGATAAATATCCAGATGTGAATGCATGTTGTTCATGTTTAATCAAGGAAAAATCTGATAATTAAAGAACAGTCCTACTTCAAAACAGAAATGCTCACTGATTTGCAGTGTTGCACAAATTGACCAATCAGAAACTGAAATCTTAAGGGAATCGGTCATTTTACCGTACACTGTAAAAACCTGAATTAATGTGTTTACGCAGCCGTAAACCTCTGGCATCAGCTTTTCCCCCCTTAAATGACTGCAAACTTAAACATCTCTTTTGATCACTGTCCATGAAGCAGCGCTGCCGAGTTCTGCTCAAGCTAAGATTACATCAGTCTGAACTGTAGTGACCAGTAAAGTCAAGCGTGGAAATTTATTCTGAATTCAAGTGAAGACAGGAATTTTAGGCTAGAATAAGGAAGCTGGAGCAACCTGTTGGACGGTGAATGACGAATGCACTGGGATTAAAAACAAAAACGCTGAAGGTTCCTGTCACTGAGGAAATAGTTTCCCAGTACCACGTGTAAAAACGGAAGTAAAGTTAGCTGTCAGATGATGTGATGTAAGAACTGAAAACCAGGTGATTTCATGTGCAGGATGTTTTTTCCCCTGTTTGTATGTTTAATCACTGAAGCCAAAATAACTGTATTATAAGAGTGAAAAATATGATAACTGGTTATTTAATTTTGTGTTTTATATTTGACTTTGAAACCAGCTTGAACTGGTTATTGAGGTTCTTGCATGTAGAAAGAAAACTCAACATAATGACATTAGTTGTTTAAAAATTTGTGCTTTCAAAAGAGATTTCTGGTAACAATTTACAATTAAGAGCCGCAAAATTAAAATAACTAGAAACGTAAAACTCACGCTGAGTTTTTTATTTCTTATTGAAGTGAATCATTTATTGAAGTCAGGTGCAAATTCCAAACTATGTACATGGTGCAAACATAAATGAAATCAAAAGTGGGGAAGGGGTCAGCTGGTGTCAGTGTAGATGGGGAAGTTGGTGTTGACGGTTCTGGTGTTGTTTTCAAAACTGCTGCCGTGGTAGAAGCTGCAGATGGTGCCGGGGGCAACGGCAACGGCAAGGGGAGCTGGCGCCGTCCATGATTCAGTACTTGTTATGTATTCAGTATGAATTTCACTTTACTTCAGGGGCCACAAAAAGGTTAATGACTTGTATATGGCAGAACTACTGTTGATCAATTAGTCTTTAAGCAAAAAGGAGTTGTTGCAGGTTTGGTTTTCCAGCTGGTTAATCTGAACCACTCACTGGAAAAGAATCATTAATTAACCCTTACTGAGTCTATTTAATGATTAATTAGCAATTAGCTCCTGATTAGGTTTCTAGTCATTTTGTGACTAACTTACCACAAAGTAATCATTCAGTAATTATTAGCTAATTTATCCGATTTTACAGGAATGCAAAGCTTAAGTTATTATCAATAAATCATTAGCTCCTCATTCCTCATTAGTTGTTGAGTAACTAAGCAAATTTTGTGGCCCTTATTATGAAGTGTTACCAGATTTCTCCAGTGGTGTTAATGGGTATTTATGGACCCACAGCTGCTTTTTCTTAAGCAAAGAATAAATGTTTAAACTCAGTTTTTAAGGCAACTTAAATGCAAAATAAGAATTAATTTAGAATTAATAAGGATGATAATGAGGGAAAAGAAATTGTAGAAAAACTGAATATCTGTCATACATCGTGACGGAGTAGTTGTAAAATTGCCATATTGAAATTTAAACTACTGTAAAGTTTAAAATGTGAGTAGATACTGTTAAATGTAAGGAGGCTAATTACATGTAGCAAGAGGTCAAATCTGCTCCTTTGCTGACTCATATTGTCTAAAAATGTGGTAAAAGAATCCTCAAAAGCAAAAAGAGTTGTTTGTCCAAATCTTGCCACTTGGTCCTACCCCTCTGTTTAGCAAGGATAAGGCACCCTTTTTCTTTCCACCAATGAGTAGCAGTCTAGCTAACCAACAATGTAACAACTGCAGGGAGAGATTTGAGATAATTGCAAATGCTAAATTGGACCTTAAGAACTTATTATGGTTATTTAAATACATCTTGCAAAAAAAAAAAAAAAGTGAATGTTTCTTGCTTTAAATGAAGGAATTTAATGGAAGTTTTTCTCATTTTATTTGTGATGCATGCATTTAATTCCAAATGCAATTCAAAAACTGTTGGTAAAACATCCACATTTAAATACATGTTGTTAATGTTTGATCCAGAAAATACCCGATAATGAAACATCATACAACAATCCATTAACTAAACACAGAAACGCTCACTGATTTGCAGTGTTGCACAAAATGACCAAACAACTGACATCATCAGGGAATCGGCCATTTTACCGTGCACTGTAAAAACGGGAAGCAGCCGTAAATCTCTGACATCAGCTGTTTTCCTCTAAATGACCTCCAAACATAAACATCTCTTTTGATCAACGTAAAGCAGCGCCGCCGAGTTCTGCTCAGTCTGAGATTACATCAATCTGAACTGCGGGGATCAAAGACAAATGCGCTGGGAACAAAAACAAAAAACACTGATGGTTCCAGTCACTGAGGAAATTATTTCCCAGTATCACATGTAAACAATGAAATTGGGAAGTGAAGTAAGTTGTTAGATGAAGTAATAACTAAAAACCAGGTGATTTCATGTGCAGGGTGTCGCTGTGTTTTCTTATATGAATGTTAATTTGCTCTGAAAGTACTGATAGCAGGTTAAGCTACATTTTTTGGGAAGTTTGTATTTTTGTTTTTCGTACTGTATTGACGTTACAAATTCTTCTTTTTTTCCCTGTTTGTTCATCTAATCACTGGAAGCACAACATCTTTGCACTATAAGATGAAAACCATCATAACCATGCATGATCAAAGTTACGTGGATTTTATTTGTTTTTTTATTTATGACCTGTAAATAATAGGGGTGTGTTTTATCAAGAATCTGGATATATGATATATATCACAATAGAGGGGCAACGATACGATATATTGCGATACTGTAAGTACATACGATACATCGAGATTTTTCTTTACCTGATTTTAATTGTAAAAAAATTTCCCAGCATAGTAAACCTCAAACCTGTAATATGCTTGGCATCAACTTACTGAAGGAGAACAGAGGATCTACAATTCACTAAAAAAAGAAATAAAAACACTTGCTCTTTATGTACAAGATTAATAAAACAATTAAAATGGCCCTTATTAGTAAAGGTCTCAAGTAGTTATCACTGTGGGATTCAAACACACCCCTACTTAAGTGAAATATAAAGAGTATGTAGCTTAATATATAACAATTATATAAACAGTGTTCATGCTTGTATAGAATATTTATCAAGTATTTATCAAAAGAAAGTATGCTTGGTGCAAAATAAAACAACATTTTTACTGTTATCCTTTTAACATATACATCTAAATAAATATAAAATGAAAGTGCTTAAGTTAAGTTTAGATGCAACATAAAAATGAACCACTACTGTTAATGTTTGCATATATAGCAACTTGTTTATTGTAAAAAAAATCATTAAAAAAAATCGATATTGTGGTTTTGAATAATGATACAATGTCGTCACACAAAATATTGCAATATTTCAGTATATTGATAAGTTCTAATACCCCTAGTAAATAAGTTGTCACTATTTTGTATTAAATTCAACATAATGACATTAGTAGTTTAAAAACTTGCTTTTAAGGGAATTTCTGCAATCCTGATCAATGAAAGCAAACTGCAAACTTCTGCATAAAGGAACTGAATAGAAATCCATTGTAATTAACTGAATAATAATGAACTTTAATGACAATACAATCAAACATAAGAATATTTTTTTATTATCTTACTGTTTTATGATATTAATTGGTTGATATTACAATATTGATTCAATACATATTTCGTTGAAGAATATTCATAAGAAAAAAAAGAAAAACAGTGGTGGTTGGCACCGTCTGCAGCCTCACAGCAAGAAGGTCGCTGGTTCAAGCCTCAGTTGGGGAGGGGTTCAAACTGTGGCCTTTCTGTGTGGACTTGGCATGTTCTCCTCGTATATGCGGGTTCTCTCTGGGTACTCCAGCTTCTTCCCACCATCAAAAGACATGCATGTTAGGTTAGATAAACAGGTCTGTCTTGTAAATGGGACTACCTGTATGAATAAAGGTTAAAAAAAGAAAAGAAATATTCATAATATAACGTGCATTTACTTGATCAGATTTGTCCACTTCCTCCTTAGAACAAGAGAATTAAATGCTTTAGTTTAGTTTCTTCATCCTCTGAAGCTGGATGGTAGTTTCTGCTGGTTCTGGTCACCAGAACTAAAGAGTCACAATTTATGAAAATCTGACTTTGAAATTTCACAAAACACATATTGAAGTATCTAAACATGAAATGAAAATGAAGTTTCTCCAAGTAGAAGAGGAAATGGAGATGGAGAGAGAAATGAAACTGTGTCAGATATTACATCAAAGCCTGAAATTGATATAAATATCGTATGATTAAGTCATGTTGGTTGCCATGGGCAACAATGTAAAAATAGTCTCTTGCGGGATCTGAGCATCCAGGTTATTTCAGGAAGTTTGGAAGAAAGACTTCTGCAGTGATGAAGAAGCAGCATCGTTTGGTTTGAATTGCTTTTGAAAACACCAGACATGCCCTTTAATAGATCCTTAATCTGACCTGAAGTTAAACCTGGCTAAGTTTGGAGCTATTTTACACCATGGCTAAGAAAATAGATTAAGTCTGTGGACTAGTCTGCCTGGGAAACCACCGCACAGTGTTTAAGGATGTTCTATTGCATATTAACAGGTTAGAGGTTATTTTATGTATCGTGAATTTGAAATAGGAAAACAAAAAAGAGGTTTTTACTGAAAGAAAAATGAAGATCGTCCAATAAAAGATAAATGAATCTCTTGCAGGGAAAAAGAAGAAAAAGATTTTGGGTGGACAAGGGAGAATAAACCGATGGAACCAGACATTTCTCAAGTAAATATTAGTCCATTAATATGTCAGTCTTTGGCTTCATCCTGATTTCACCGCTACACTCAAAAAAAAAAGAAGAGAAACAAATAATTTAATCTTCATCCACAAGCTTCTAATGTTTCTGTTTGTCTTATTATTTCTTCCATCAGCCAATCAGGTAGTAATAATTATTCAACTTTTACCAACGTATCTGCACGTGTGCTTTAACTCATGTCTGCACACTTCCCTGATGTCACACAAAGTTCGTCCATGTTACAAAAAGAAAAGAAACTGACAGCTCAAACTCCAACTTTAGACACAAGTTCCTGTTGTTGCAGCTAAAATAACTATGTTCAGATTTTCATAAATGGATCACAACACTCATTTTGTAAGAGCTTGAAGTTCATCCATTGAGTCAGAGGTCAGCAATGAATCACTGATTGTATCTGTGCATGATGGAAAGAATTTGGCCAATGTGCCTATATGTTGAAGAGGTGAGACCCCAGATTGTTCTATTGTTTAGCTGTGAATGGCTTCGAGGTTAAAGAAATAATAATTATTTTAGGTTTTTTTTTTTATGATGGTAGCTGGAAATTAGTAAATTCACTCTATGGGTTCCTGTAAATAACAGACTTTCCTGTCCAAAGACTGAGAAGGAGTTGTCTGTGTAGTAATTAAATGATGTCTCTTTTCTTTTTAAATTTGAAATATAGTTTTTTGCCTCATACACTTTTGTAAAAGAAACACTTGGTACATGAGAAGCCGTCTGCCTCCCAGTCTGGACAGAATATTTCACAGGCAAAGCAGAAAATGTGCGATTTGGGCTTAAAATCAAAAAAAGGTGACATAAACAGTGGGAAGAAGTGGGCGTGAGAAGTTGGTTATAAGCAAAGTAAGCAGGGTATTTTAGGAAATACAGGAAAAAGAAGCAGAAGGAAAAAACCATGATTACATTTTGGTCATACAGAACTAAATCATACTTCATTCAGAATAGGTCATTATATTACAGGAAAATGTGACTAATGCGATGAAGAAGATACCTTTTTTTAAAACTTGGCTGCTGTGTTGTACCGAAAAAATTTGCTTTGGCAAGAAAGAGCTTTATGGATTTAAGGCTCCTCTTGATACTTAAGTATTATTCTTTATTTTTTAAATTAGTCTGTTGCTGAATGTACATATTAATGCTGGAAGGGGTGTGTGTGTGTGTGTGAAAAAGACAATGTTAAGAAGGAAAAGGAGACAAAGGTACACCAGACAGAAAACAGCAGCATCAGATCCTCAATTAAAAACCAGGAAACCAGCGGCTACACCTGTAGGGTAACAGAAGACAACCTACGGCATCTGCAAGAAAAACAAAGCTGACAATCAACAGGAACATTGATTTAACCCTCTGACGCATAA
>JBBBVU010000014.1:4558659-4581474 GCA_037177055.1 Atherinosoma microstoma
ATCTATCTATCTATCTATCTATCTATCTATCTATCTATCTATCTATCTATCTATCTATCTATCTATCTATCTATGCAGCCAACTTCATACATCTGATATCAACCTGTCAGACTCTGGTGCCTTCATGGCGCCTGCAGAGCTGGCGTAATAACGTACATTTGTATGAGCATACTTGTTATTGTTACAAACCTGTCGCAAATTTATAAATTAATAACACAATAGCTATATAAATCGTATATAAAAACAACTATGTAAACTGGGAGATAGTGCTGGCTTAATGTTATTTATTGTACACAAGACTTTTACACAAATATCGCTGAAATTCCAGCTGCTCATGAACACACCTCGGTTTGCCCCGGAAACGTTCCTGTGTTATTGTTGTGAGCATGGATGCATTTCAATAACAGGTCTGTGAATACTTTGTTTAATTAAATGGCTCACATTGTTTGGTTTTGCGGGTGTTTTTGGTGGAGATATTGAGATGCAGCCTTGCTTAGCTCTGTCTGGTCCATTGCGATGCTAACTTTAGCTGAATTAGCCAACAGTTTACTGCTACACACTGCTAGCTTGCTAACCAACTGCTAGCATCTGTGATTATATACTTCAGTTGAGAACATTAGCCCAGCTTTTTACTACATAAAAATATGGGCTTTGACTTGCTCTAAGCTTAAACCCAAGCTTCCGGGGTTATCTAATGTTAGCCCAGCTAAAACCAACATTCAAGAAGTAAGTCCAGGGGTACGAAATAAAGGTAGAACCAGGTTCGTATGGTCAAACTAATGTGAAACATGTTCAGGTGGTATCATTGCAGAAGTTGTCATCCCTCTGCAGGTTGCTGTAGCTGTAGCTGTTTTCACGATGAACTTTGACGGTCTTGATGCAGGCATGGGGGAGTACTCACCCAGCCTTCATGGGACTCTAGACGCCGAACTCGAGCCCTCCATGGACCCTCACCTCAACCCAAACTTACTCCAGGGTGTGGAGCTCGACCCGGAGGGGCTGACTATGACAGTCCCCGAGCCTGTGCATCTGATGGAGGGAATGTTTTCTGAGGTCCACAGTGTAGTCTCAGAAGTTGGCATCCCAGTCACAGCGACACATTTTGATCTACAGGAAGAGATGCTCTGGATGGGAAACCACCGAGTGAGACACTTTATAATGCTGGAGTATTGATATGTTTTTTTTGTACACGTACAAGTTTTCTTTAGTTGAACTGTAATGTAGATGAACTTTTCAGCTAAGTCATTCTGTCTTGCTTTGATTATTGTCTTTAGGGTCATGTGACCTCATTCTTTGGACCTACAATGGGCCGGTATTCATCTTTCCAAGTGCATGCAACAGATGACATCCGACACATTCAAAGTTTGGAAACAGGGGTGTTGTTCCTCTCCAAGTCCAACCTCAAATGCTTCACCCGAGGAGGCTTTGTTATGTTTGATTATCCGTGAGTGATGCAAAATATTGGTTAGTTTAGAAAAACCTGCAGCTTTGAAATTATTTCTGGTCTTTTTCAATTATCTTACAAAGGTTTCTGTCCATGTGTTGATTCCAGGTCGGAGGAAGGAGCTGATATGCATAGTCTCGTTATGACTGAAAACAACATGCTGATCATGGGTGGTTTACAAAACTATGCGGTTGAAGTTGACTTAAATACAGTTCAAGAAACTCAAAAGGTGAGACAGAGCCACAAGGCTATGCACGATCTACTGCAGTTTACCAGATTAGATCAGATATTTTTGGATAAGTGTTTATTGGATAGGCTGTTTATTGTCTTGTATACTTGTTAGTTCACAGTTGAGTTACCTGGAGTGGCCATCATGCGTCAAACCGGTCGTTTCTTCTTCTGTGGGCACACTTCTGGCAAGGTAAGGATGACTCAATCGTGTCGGTATTGAAAAGATTTTTTCTACTTTGTCTCTCATGTTCACCCTCTATTAAAACAGGTGACTCTTCGGGACCTACGCACCTTCAAGGTGGAACACGAGTTTGACGCGTTTTCTGGCAGCCTGTCAGACTTCGATGTTCACGGGAACCTCTTGGCTGCCTGTGGGTTCTCCAGTCGAGGGCTGAATGGGTTGGCGTGTGACCGTTTCCTCATGGTGTATGATCTCCGCATGATGAGAGCAGTTACTCCACTTCAGGTGCACGTGGATCCCCTCTTCCTGCGTTTCATTCCTACCTACACGTCACGTCTTGTGATCATCTCACAGTCAGGTATTTCATGAGGGATTTTAGGTTGTTTTCAGGCTCTTTAGTCAGTTTCTTTTTAGGTTTCGACTTTGGTCAAGAAGTGTTTCCCATGCTTTTGTATGGTAATATGATTTGTATTGAATCATCACAATACAGAGAAACTGCTTCCTGAATTTTCACGAACCATTTCTACTGTAGTCATTTGTGTATTTGAGTCGAGCCGTTTCCTGAATGCTGACGTTGCCCATCTCCCGGCTCTTCCCCCAGGTCAGTGTCAGTTCTGTGAGCCCACCGGTCTTGCCAATGTGGCAGACATCTTTCACGTCAACACTGTCGGCCAGTTGCTGATGAGTTTCGACGTGTCATCCAGCAAGCAAGCCGTGGCCTTTGGGGATTCGGGGGGTTGCGTTCACTTATGGTCGGATGCCCCCGAGGTGTCGTTTAATGACTACTCCCGGGAGACGGAGTTTGCCTTGCCCTGCCTTGTGGACACATTGCCTCAGCTGGATTGGAATCATGACCTGCTGCCCCTTTCTCTCATCCCCATTCCACTGACCAGCACCGAGCCGCTGCTGTCAGAATGGCCATCTGCCGTGGCAACACCAAGCCCCAGGTAACATAATCACAACTGTGTAATAGAAGCTAACCACAGGCACCATAGTTGGTTTTATTAGCCTCATATATGATGCCCAGCTGCTGGAGATGCTCAGCACCATACTTAGAATTTGGTAAACAGTCCAAGTGTAAGCTTTCCACTAGTCCAGCCTTATAGCTTGCATCAGGGTTTCTCTTTTTATTTGACATAGTGCTGTTTTAGTAAAGATTTCCATCTAAATACACATTTCTTTTCAACAGGCGAGCTCCTCCCGTGGATCCAGAAATCCTGCGCACCATGAAAACTGTCGGCTTCATCGGTTACGCAGCAAACCCTCGTACGCGCCCCCGAAACCAGGCACGAGTCCACTTTTACCTCGTTATTTTGATCAGACAGTGACGGCACTGATTGTTGAGCAGATTTATACATTTCTGCATATTTTGTGTGCCGGTTTCAGGTTCCGTATAAAATTAAAGATGTGGAGCTTGACTACGATAGTTACAACCAGGTCCCAGAGTCACCGATAGGGCGTGATGAAGAGCCACACCTCTGCATGGTCCCCAAGAAGTTCAGAAAGGTCAGGCTTGGTCTATTTTATTCTTATTTTCATAGCTAGGTGTTTTATTATCTTATAATAGTTTTTTGTGTTGCTGTTCTCTAAGGTTAAATTTAGCTTATTATTATTTATTATATTATTATTTATTATATTATTATTTCTGCTGCTTCAGGTCACAATTAAATACTCTAAACTTGGACTAGAGGACTTTGACTTCAAGCATTACAACAGGACCTTGTTCGCCGGCCTGGAGCCGCACATTCCCAACGCCTACTGTAACTGCATGATTCAGGTGAGACTCATTCTTCTATTAAGACTTGATTTAGTGTCATAATTATAACGTTATAAGTTTTTAATCCCTGGTTGTTATTTTCACTTATCAGGTATTATATTTTCTGGAGCCAATCAGGTGCCTTGTGCAGAATCATTTATGCCAAAAGGAGTTTTGTTTGGCCTGTGAGCTCGGCTTCCTCTTCCATATGTTGGATTTGTCACGAGGAGATCCGTGTCAGGTAGCTGTTTTTTTTTTGTAAATCACAGCAGGTTAGTCCGGCGGACAGTGTGTGAAATTTCCCCCCACATTGTGTCTGAACATGCCGGTTGCAACTTTCTGTCCTCTTCAACAGGCAAGTAACTTCCTCCGAGCGTTTCGCACCATCCCCGAAGCCTCCGCTCTGGGTCTGATCCTTGCCGACTCGGATGAGCAGACGGGGAAGGCCAGGCTTGGTCGCTTAATCCAGAGCTGGAACCGCTTCATCCTCACGCAGCTCCACCAGGAGACGCAAGAGCAAGAGGGTCCACAGGCCTACAGGGGAGCCAGCAGCAGGTAAGCGCCTACAGAAGCACATCTTTCTTCCGCTTGAGTCCAACCAAGAAAGTCTGCAGCTGTTTTTGGCAGAACAGCTCATCACATCTGAGTCGAAGGAAGTGAAACAGTTTGTGTCTATCTCAGCTCCCTGGGCTCCTCTGGTGAGTCTGCCATCGGGAAGCTGTTCGGTTGTGAAGTAGAGAACAGCAGCCTGTGTCGCTGCGGGAAGGAAACGGTGCGCTCGTCCCTCACGCTGCTTTTCACCATGCATTACCCAGAGCAGAACTCTCAGGGTGAGTTTCAGGTGCTTTTCACATCAACAGGTGATGATGGTCTTAATGGAGCGCGGCAATATTCGCTGACAATACATTCATTTAGTTCTGTCCCCCGCAGAAAAAACAACAAAGGAGTTTGACTTTGCTGAAATTCTGAAGAAAAGCATCTGTTTGGAGCAGAGCACTCAGGCGTGGTGTGAAAACTGTGAGAAGTATCAGCCTACAGTGAGTCCCGCAAAACAGCCGCTTGGCTTATTAACAAATAACTCGCCCTACAGGACGATGATGATGATGATGATGATGATGATGATGATGATGATGGTGATGGTTCTGTGCTTCGCTGTAGGTGCAGACACGCAACATACGATGCCTGCCAGATGTGCTGGTTATAAACTGTGAGGTGAACAGCGCCAAAGAGGCTGAATTCTGGAAGGTTCAGGCCGAGGTGACCGTCGCTCCATTCAGTTACACTGGAAACATCATTCATGACTTCCCTGTTTATTTGTTACATGAATAACGTGTTACTGTTTGACTGTTTTCCCAGTATGCTTTCAATAAGGCCATGCAGAAAGAAGCAATGGAGCCTGCAAAACCTAGCGAACCCCCACCCATGCCAACCGAGTGGTGCTTAGAGTAAGATCCCGTTTAATGCAGAATAAAAAGGCCATTTAGTGTAAATTAAGACATCTAAAAAACCCAGGTCCAAATATTCCTTTACAGATAATGTCAGCTCCTTTCTTTTAGTATAAGTTTTCCTCTTATAAAACGTCAGAAACTTGAAGAGAAAAGAGCACATATTTTACATTAGAAAAGGTGGAATCAGCATATTTACGTCTAACCACCACTTGAAGCTTGATATTTGGGTTCCGTCCTTGTGCAGTGGGGAGGACATATGCAGCATGGAGGGCTTCACTTTTGACACCCGGGCGGAGGATCTGCGACATGTTTGGATCCCTCTCACTCTGAAGATGTCAATCAGCAAAAGCCAGGGACTGGAGATCAGCAGCTGGCCCGAGGGAGAGGAGGTGAGGGATAAAAAAAATAAATAAAAAAAAATCGGAACAATTTTTAAGATCTAAGTGCCCATAATGTCTCGATTTGTTGTGTCTGACTAGTTAAGTGCTGCTGAAGAGGCGGACGGTGCTTCACTCTATGACTTGGTGGTCACAGTGCCTCACATCCTGGACGCTCGCACGGGTGGAAACCTGGTAGCCCACATCAAAGTGGGTGAAACCTACCATCAAAGAAAAGAGGTGAGCTGAGCTTTGAGTCACTGAGAGTGGCTCGAGGCTTTCAAGCAGTTTATGTTGAGGTGATGAGCTTCACTGATTGAAAATGATCTGTTTCAGGGAGTCACGCACCAGCAGTGGTACCTCTTCAATGATTTCTTAATTGAACCCATTGACAAGGTAATATTTTACCACTTGTTTAATTCAACCATCACACTTGCTGTCATGTGAATGGGTTTGTTTACATTTTTGTCGGAAAAAGACTGAAGCTGCACAGTTTGATGTGAACTGGAAAGTTCCCGCCATCCTCTACTACGCCAGGAGGAACTACCACACCAAATACGACCTCCGGAGTAAGTTTCCGGCTTTTAACTCTAAAATGTTTTACAGCTAGATGTACAGTCCGGTCGACCAGGCTTCAATGTTTCTCTTTGTTTTAGTTAAAAATCCCATTGACGCCAGCGTGCTGCTGACGGAGGCCTCGTTAGCACGGAAGCAGAGGAAGAGTCACGCCACTTTCATCCCCCTCATGGTCAGCGAGATGCCGCAGGCCGGCGATTTGGTGGGATTGGATGCCGAGTTTGTCACATTAAACCAGGTCAGTCTACTTTTAAACCCTCTAACTTTATGTAGGTGATCTGACACTGTTCACATGCAGCGACCTGGTCAGTGTAAACTTTATATACACTGCTTGTTTAAAAGGAAGTAAAGTAACCCCTGGATTTAACTAAACAAATAGATAACAAGTTATTTAACCCTAACTCATGCAATAAGTAGCCTCTCATTTATTATATGTCTGAAGACACATCCTGTGGTTGTGGAAAAGATGTTTGCCTGTTTAAGAAGGGTCAAATTATTGGCATCAAGCAACATCTAAGGAGATGCAAAAGCTACTAAAACTGGGTTTAGATCTGTCAAACGTATGATTGAAAACTGGAAAGATAGTGGGAAAACTTCATCTTCCGGGACGAAATGCGGTCGGAAAAACATCTCGAAGGACAGTGATGGCCGATCACTTTAATATTTGGTCAAATCAGATGGTAAAATAACAACAGTAGAGCTCAGAGCTATGTTTAATAGTGAACGTAAGAGCATTTCCACACGCTAAATGTGAAGGGAACTCAAGGGACTGGGACTGAACAGCCATAAGATATTAGTGAGTCATTTTTAACTCAAAGTGCTTCCAAAAAAAGAAAAACTGTTTTAGAAATACATTTAAACATTACAATAGTCTAGATTAATAAGTACAATAAAAATGTATTAGTAATTGATGTAAAACAATATGATGAATTAAAATAACATTTAAAAGGTAAAAGATTAAAAAGAATCAAATTAATTGATGACGAAATGCTGCAAAAGACACTGAAGATGTCTCTTCAGATTGTGGAGGCTGGGGGGGGGGCTCACTGTTCTACATGACATAATGCTATTACCAAATACTTTCCCTCTCATACTTCTCATACATTGAATAACTTTAGTTTAGTTAGAGTTGAAACAAAAGGGTATTTTTTACAGATTAAATTTTTTTTTTAATTTGTCTTCCTTGGGAGATATTTGGCTCAGTTTAAGGGGCTCTGCTGCACAAGAAGAACAATAAAAACCTCTAAAACGATAAAACAAATGACACAATAAAAAACCGGTAAGAACTTATTATCACTTGTTGTCAACAACAATATTTTTCAATCAAACCTGCCAAAAGCTGATAATGTTTGCCTCCAGTTTGTAGCTTTACATTTAAAGCTTCTCAATATAGATACATAAATCATACATAGATATCAGTAGATACATAAATAGGTAAATAGATACATAAATCATTTTAAAACTAAAGAAATATCTGAATCAGCCAAATGAAAATGAGGCTTAGTGGTTGAGCGTTGCTGATTAAAACATGTTGCACGTTCCACCCGTCGGGGTCTGCAGGAAGAAGCCGAGCTTCGCAGCGACGGCACCAAGTCCACCATCAAGCCCAGTCAGATGTCTGTGGCCCGGATCACCTGTGTGAGGGGTCAGGGGCCCAACGAGGGGGTCCCCTTCATAGATGACTACATCTCCACTCAGGAGCAGGTGAAAGTGACACAACCAAAGATTCATTCCCCCCCTACATATAACTCAGATCTACTGTTCGGATCTTTCCTGCTTCTTCATAACTTAAGTATCAGATTCGCTTCATTGTGTAATTCTTGTGGTTATTTTTCATAGTTAAACTTGTAGAATTATATGTGATGATCAATAGATTCAGTACAGTCAGAAACCTTTAAACCTGCTTCCAGTATTCAGCTCATGCTTTCATCCTTCTTTTTTTACCAGGTGGTCGACTATTTAACCCAGTATTCTGGCATCAAACCAGGGGACCTGGATGCTAAAATCTCCTCCAAGCATTTGACCACGCTGAAGTCCACCTACCTAAAGCTGCGCTTCCTCATCGACACGGGAGTCCGTTTTGTCGGCCATGGTTTACAGAAGGACTTTAGGGTCATTAATTTATTGGTACGTTTGCTTCTTTACATTTGTCGCTCAATTTCCCCTCAGATTTTTTTTCCCCTGCAACAGAAACTTCAATCTTTTTATCCGCCATGTTAAAGGTCCCAAAAGATCAAGTCATCGACACCGTCTACTTGTTCCATCTGCCCCGCAAGAGGATGATTTCTCTGAGATTCCTCGCTTGGTATTTTCTGGGTAAGTTGATGTGCTAGAAAGTAGAAATGTCTGACATTTTGGCCTCTTGGTGCGACTTCAAGGTGCAGCGTGTAACAAAGGTCAAAGGTCAATGACGGAAAAATGCAACATGTCATTAAATGCTGTTTCTGTTGGTATCTAATCACTTTACTAAATTACAATAAGGTTGAGCCATTTATTCATCTTATTACGCCCACTTCTAGCGTGTGCGTCTTCCTGAATTGTGTTGACATTTCCGGTTGCTAGCTACGGCTAGTTGGGCTACGTTGTAAAACGCGATAACCTACAGAGCATGATGCAGCTGCTTACTTGAAAAGACACCAAACAAACACTTAAAAGGTCAGATGGTGGAGTAGTACTTTGTCACTAGGGTTGCCAATCCCTGTTGGAAAAATAAAAGGAACAGAATGAACTCCGCCGGCCGGGCAGAGCTCGTGCTCTGCTCCGCTGAAAAAGCTAGAGCCAGAACTTTTTTCCTTGGAGTTGATATCTTAAAAATTCCAACTGCAGGGGCCCAAATAAAATGGCCAAATTTGGTTAGACCTGGTTCCCGTTCAACCCTGCATGGCAGCAGACGAACTTTCCCCTATTGTTCTCTGGCTGAGAGGCGTCAACACCCGCTACTTTGTCCCTGTATGTGGGCACCTGATGCTAGATAATCATTGGGCCTCATCCATTCATACTTTCCTCTTTAGCCACGACACCACAAGGATGTGCGTCCTGACGCGCTCATGGGACCGGACTGCCGTCTGTTGTCCGTGCAGGTTCGGGAGGATTATATGAGCAGTTTGAACATAAAGGCGTTTTTTATATTATTTGAAGCTCATTAAGTGGTTATTTATAACTGATTTAACACTTAAAAATGAGGAAAATCAGGCTTCAGTGCACATCTTTATTCTTATCTTTTGTTTTCATTCACCTTTTTGTCATTATGCTTGTTATTTCTCCTTGTCGATGTGTCTGTTTGCACACGGCCGTAAGTCTCATGACCTTTTATGGGCATCTACCGATGCAAAGTAGAGCCGGCTGGTCCGTCCTTTCAACGTAGGAGAGATTGGTATTAACCGATCTAAGAAGAAAGATACGAACAGTTTTGCGGTCTACGAACACGTTCATGAATTTGACGGAGGGTTTTCGTAAAAGACTTCTTAATTACAACTAAAGGACAAATTTAAGAAGATTCATAAGAAGATGTTGGTGAATGAGGCCACCAGAGGAACAAAACACAACAACAGGAGCAGGTTGGCAAGATTACCATCAGATTCCATGTCATTCATTTATTTTGTTGACAATTTTATTTTATTATTGTCGCAGAAACACAGGACAAGTTGCGTTCCTCTTCAGCTCAAAAGCGTCCGTTAACATTTTTTCTAAATACGGGAAGATTCTGTTTTTTTACAGGATGATTATGAACCCTATTCATCACCCAAGGTTAATAAAGTCCACCGAGTGTGTGGATGAGGTGCAGCAGTGGCCTCACTTGTTGTATTTTTAGACATAATACTCGTCATCGTTTAAGAACTGTTCGATATCGGTGACACGCTGGTGGAAATAACAGCATCGCTATGGATACCAGTAGCAACCGGAAATGTCAACAAAACCAGAAGTCAATATGGCGCCGCCCTTGTAAACCCACGTAATAAGGTGAGTCAGCTGCAACAATGTAGTTCGCTGTGATTATTATTATATTCTCCTTCTTCTACTTCTTTTTTTTTTAACACGCAGGCCAGTCAGGCCACTTAAGAACCAGGGCCGCCGGGTCTTGTCCCGCTGCTCCTGACGGCCAGTCGCCTTCCTTTCAGGTTTGCAGGGTGGATTCTGAGGCTTTTGAATTGGGACAGTACTTTGCGCGCCGATGTGACGTTTGTAGCCTTCGTAGTGTGCAGATACCGAAATGAGACGCAGCTACAGAGTTGCTCAGTGTTGCAGATGGGCTGGGCGCTCTGTGCATCGTAGAAAGCCTGACACAGTTTTATGGATTCAGGCTGCTTCAGTGTCTTCTTTCAGATGATGCCATGTGGACTCTGGTCCTGAGATCAGAGGTGTCTGCAGCCTGAACAACAGGCAGGAGGCTTCATTCATTTCTGCCACTGAGCATCATTATTTATGATTCAAGCTGTGTTCGGTCCACGTGCTGTCAGGCAGTAGTTTTCCCCTGAAATAAAAATGAAAATTAAATCCCATGTTTTGTGTTCTGCTTTAAACCAAAAGAAAAATGAAAAAAATGTTTTCTAAACCAAAATGAAAAATTGGAAAACAGTTTAGTTTTTTATTTTATTTTGTGATTCATCAAAAAAAAAAATTCTCATCAGAGACATGACCAGAGGTTTCCTCTGCTCGGGGTGAACTGCGTCCTGTGCATCCAGAGCTGTGTCATACTCATTAGATCATTGTGATTAATACATACAGAATGCAATATTTGTTTCGTAGGACAAAGCTTTCAGCATCAGTTACCATGGTGATTACCTGGTTGAAACAGAGCCAACTTGATAGCACTGGAAATTTTGACTTTCAGCTCACTGCTCTTGTGGGGGTGTAATAATCTCACTGACAAACTATATAATGTAATATGATAAAGGTTTGGACTTGTGTTAAAGTTCCAAACGGTTCCAAACATCGTCTCTTACAAGCTGCACATCAGAGAAATTTTTTTGTGTCCCAGCTAGAAATAACTTGCATCCCCATTGGATACTGGAATGTAAATTCATTTTAGCTGGGATGCATCTGAAATTTCGAAACAAAATTTCGAAAAGGACCAACATTTTGAACATTTCTCTTCTGCTTTTTAGGCTCGGTCAGGAAATGTGTTGCTTGAATACTTAAAAAAAAAAAAATCTAGTTTTTACATGCTGATGCATTTGACTCTTGCGCATGCACATTCCCGGAAAAATCCACACAGGAAACTGATGCTATTTGCTGGAATGTGGCCACAGGAATCGTGATGACTCTCCATTCCTGATTTTCCTCTTCCTCGTGTCCAAAAGAACTCAACATTCAGGGGGAAACCCACGACAGCATAGAGGATGCACGCACTGCCCTGCAGCTGTACAAGAAGTACCTGGAGCTGAGTCACGGAGGTGGGAATGACGAAGTCAGGAAGGTGCTGAAGGGACTCTACGAAAAAGGCCGGCAGCTTGACTGGAAAGTCCCGGATTCGGATACAGGAGACGGTCAAGGTAGCACAAAAAGTAGGACTTTGCAAAATAAGCTGATGTTAGTGGTCATATGTACATGACATATGAGATGCATGGAGATGTTGGGTTAAGTGGATTAAATGTGCCGTCGTGTCTCCAACAGGTGCTCCTGTGTTTCCCTCGGTGATGGGACTGTGAGCCGACAATCGCACTGGATGTTTCCTCTCATTTCTTTCAGTTCAGCTAGTAACACGTTATACTTATTTGCATTTATATTTGCAATGTGTACAGGGAAAAAAAAAAGGACATTTGTATTTTATGATTAATGTGAAATGTTTGTACATGCACACTTTTTGATGCAAATAAACGAATGTGTTTAAAGCCAGGAAGTGAGAATCACTACTTTACACAAATACGTGAGAATCAAACCATCTGCTCTTTGTGGTTTTATATAACCGCTCAGATTAACCCTTTATCTTCCTTCCCTTTCAGGTAGGGAGACAAAAAAGGCTTCACCCCAAAAACTGCTATAAAAACATTACAGATTAATTTTTCTTTCAAATATTTCAGTCAACCTGGTCTATCAGCAGGCTATAACTCTGCAAGCAGCAAATATCAGGAAGTAAAAGAAGTGACTTATGACGAGTGCCATAATCTGACGACCGCTAACTGAACAAAAATATCAGTACTTATGAGACTGTAGATACATACTTTCTCCTCCTCGGTCTCTTGGCTTGAACGGGGTGGTACAGTTTATACTGGGAACTCATCGAGAATAAAGTCTCTCAGTGAAGTACTTAGTGATTAATAGGGTGATCTATCAAATGGGTCACCTCTAAAAGTAATGATGGAAAACTGTCAGAATCTTCATAAATAAGGAGAAAGTCAGATTTTTTTAATGGTTTTGTGGCAAAATCAGCTTCTTGAACTCAGATGATGCCAAATTCAGATTTTCAATCTGGCATTTGTACCAACTTTCTTGATTATGCAATTAATGTAAAAACATTAATTTAACATATTTATCTCTGAATTAATAGTTTAATTTTGACAGCCATGATAAAATTGCCAAACTTACTTGACAAATGTAAGATATTTATTTTTTTACAATTTTCTGGCAACCCCCTGAAATGATCTCGGGGCCCCCGTGGGTGTCCCGACCCCAAGTTTGAGAACCACTGCTGTATTGGAGTGGGAAGCTCGTTTGGAGGTGCGACACTGTCCTTTGAAGGTACAGTCAGGGGCTTCAAAAGGTTTCTTTCTCCATGAAAACTTTTTTTTTTTTGCCAGTAGGATATTTATTCCAAACCCATATTTTTGCAACCCATGAATAAAATCATACAATTGATATTGGTTCTATTGATCTATAATACACAATATGAGTTAATATAATTGAATAAGCCAAGTAAACTGATCAAATCAAGATTAGTTTTCTTATTGTTACACAAATCACCATTTTTGCAACCATTTTTGGGCTAATAGCCCGATCTGACACTTGTGTCACGCCATTCTTTACTTGATCGTCGTATAAAGAGTTCTTCGAGAAATTTGGAAACCATTTATTTTTGATAAATGGCATGATGTTTAAACATTGCAATCCTTGAATTGGATAAGTCTCACCTTTTAGGCTCTGAAAGAGCTTGCTTCAACTTTGCTGGCTAGATGGTTTTTCCACATGCAACTTTCAGTCAAGTTCAGTTGGCTGACACATGATCACCCCACTGGTCACATGACCCATCATAAATGTGCTATAGATGTTACTGTGGGACTTCATCAGTGAAAAATCAAAGATTTAGTTGAACATGGATCTATCCAGAATGTTAATAGGTCGTGAGACAGCAGGGTCACTGTGGGTCCTTATGGGTTAACCAGTGTGACGTTGCCCCCTGCTGGACATCTCTGGTATTGCATGTTCTCTGGCATTTAAATTGCTGAGATTTAGGACCAGTAACCTTTACCCTGCATAATATTCTGATGCATCATTGTTTTACACCTTGCATCGTTGCATATGGACCCATAAAAATGTAAGAACCTCCGTTTACATGCAGCTTGACGTGTAAATTTTACTGCAATAAAAAAAATAAAAAGTACACAGTCGGTATTGCAAACTGTTTATTTGTAGTAAATGAAAAGTGTGCCATTCAGTGAGAGGGACAAAGGGAGGGCTGGGCAGTCAGGGACGGTTGATGTCTTTGGTCCATACTCTGGTGGAGGGGATGTCAAGGAGTCAGTGGGAGACAAGAAAAAGGCACTTGAGTTTACAGTTGTCTCAGAAAAGTTTTGAGAAGGACACAAGGTCTACTGGGAAAATGAACTAGATGTTTTAACTTCCATTATGACTAATATGAATATCACATACAAAATGCCCCATGTGAGCACAAAAATCATAAAGCTACATATATGTATATACAGTAAAGGAATCTGAAATAAAACAGGGTGGGAAAACAAAAAAAAACAAACAAAAAAGAAAGAAAGGAAGTGTTGGATTTATCCCCTTTGGAAATGTACAGGCTGACAGAAACAAAAGGCAGTCATTAAACTGGATGAGACTGGATGTCTTTGGTGATAACCAAATATCCCAAAAGCTTGGAATGTAAAACAAAAAAAAGAAAAAAAAAAGAGGTGGTGGAAGTGAGACCGACACTTAAAGTGAGATTACTGACTGAATCCAGCAGCTCGAAAAGTTACATGTTGGAACAAAAGCGGAGTAATTAAAGTGTCCTGCAGTTTTACATAACGCAGCCCTCGGCCAATCAGAAGACCGGGACTGGTTGAGGAAAAGTGTAGAGTGTACAATTTCAGTCTATAGATAATCTTCATGATAAAACCAAACCATCTGTGCAGCACTTAGAGGATACATCTTGCAGTTCGCTGCCTCGTCGAGCACCAACCTGCCAATGTCTCCGAGCCCCCCCCCCAAAAAACACACAGTTTGCTTTTAATTTCATGCAAAAACCAAAGTGTAAAAATGGCCTTTTGCTGTTTGACGAGTGTTTTTGAAGACAACTCGTTAATTCTGGGGTGTTTCCAAGCAACACCCCCTTTTACAGGTCGACTAACAGGTTGACTTTTTTATACTCTGGTTTGTACATGCAGTAAACACAGGAGTTGTGTGCTAATTAATGGGGGTTTAGAGGTGCTGGTAGGTGGATTGTTCTACCTAAAAACAACATTTCTCCAACTACTCCTTCAGGATGGTCCATTAGAAAGGCTCCAAGAAGCAGCTGAGAGCTACTTCCCACAGATATTGGGCTCATTGCTGCCCCCCGTGACCACGGGATAGAAAATGCCCAATAAACTGCTGTTCTAACAGTATTTGCAGTGACAAGGGGCAACAATGAGTCCGTATCGCAATCTAAGTTTCAAAACTAAAGATGAACCTGTTTGAGGTGAAACAGCCACTTCTGAGCCTCTGTTGACCGACTCTAATGCTGCAAAGGAAACAGTCCAGAGGACATCTTCATAGATGCTCCCACATCTGACAAGAAAGCCAACAAGTATATTACTCAACATTTCAAAACGTTCCTTTCAGTCAAATCTAATCAGTACTTAATGTATTTAACAAAGCCTGCAAACATGTTTGCGCCATTTTCATTTTTTTCACAATATTCACTAATTTAAACTACTGGAGTATTTCTTTTTTTTAATCTCAAAGAAAAAAATCCCTATCATTAGAAAGCCATGACCAAAGAAAAAACCAGGGAAGGAAAACACTTTAGATTTATTCCCTCACCCCGAGTCTGCTCCAAGGAAGACGACACATTATGAAGACACATTATGCAGCAATAAATCTAACAACCAGTTTCCCCCACTACAGCCTTGCAGCTCAGTCTATGTACATAACTACACAATGATAAGAAATAAGGAAACGCAAGGACTCCCTGTTCCTTATTAAACCCACTGCAGGAAGACTGATTGAAACGGCCGCAGCACAGGATGAACTAGGAGGTATTCACCAGCATTTTGTTCTCAAACTGTACACCGAGGAGAAATTTTAACCCCAAGCTGAGCTTCGAAGCATCAACTTGGTACCCATAGAAAAGATCTGTGAACCCAACAGCCCCTCAAATTTACCAATTTGATCAAATTTGCTTCTGTGGATGGACGAGGTGGGGATGTAAAAAGGGGGAAAGCTGGATCTTGAGCAATATTCTCGGACGTTTATAAATCCTACATCTGCTCTGCGAGTACCATCCATTTACAAAGCAGTTATGAAGCAGACATCCAGATGTAGAAAGGCAAATGTGAAGTCTGTGACTAAAGGCAAGCACGACATTAATATGCCATTCATGTGCATATAACAAGAAAACAAACTGCGCGTGTGGAAGAAACTCCAGCTGAGTAAACGTTCAGTAATGAAAACAGCATGTGCACAAAGGAGCTTCCTTTGCAGAGTCTTAACATTATTTTACAAAAGGTAATGAGCCCTCTCTCAGATAGAAAAGAATGGATAGCAAGCTGAGGACGACAGTACACACTACAACCCCATTGGCCGGTGGGAGGGGGAGCACATCACTACTTCTGGCAAAATTAAGAAGGAAGAGTTTGACATGACGAGAAATAAGCTCGCTTGCCTTCCTTGCAGAGTTAGAGAACAGTGACTCACATCTTTGGTAAATATGGACGTACAGGAAGAAATCAACTAGCTTTGTGTTAAAGGAAGCTAATTTTGCTCAAACTCATGACTAACCACCTATAAAAATCTCAAATAGTATGTTTATATTTTGGTTTTTGCACCAAAGCCCAACAAAGACGAATGTAAAGTGAGGTTTTTGAGGGGAAGTTTGCCGTTTCTCCCTGCATCCTTGCTTCATGCCGATTACCAGAAATGGCTTCGTATTTGGCAAACAAGACGAATGTGGAGTCGATCTACTCATTTAACTCTGCAAAAGGAGGGAGTGAGCTTATTTACATTATGTCGAACTATTCCTTTAAGAGGAAACCTCTGTGTCCCAACACGAACAAGTTCCCTACAGTTTGTAGCAGCCATACAAAAAGCTCTGAATTACAGTTTGATATGTCTCATTTTGACCTTGTGATAATCAATGACAGTCTGTAGTGTTGATTGCATGTCTACTCTTCCGACGACAGGAAAATCCTCGTCAATGCTATATCTACTTTTGCTCTCTTTCTCGTCGCTTTCCGCGGCGAAGGCATTGAAATGGTTCTGGGAGATGAGAAAAGCCAGATCTGAGCTTCTAAAGCGGAGAGCTGACAGAGCCACAGCAAAAATAGAAAAAGTACTAAGAGTTCAACTTCAATAGTGCACAGATTGTTGCAGATAATCACGTCAGTCTCCGGCAGACTGCGTCGCTGCAAACACTAATGACAGAGACGGTGAGATCTCTTAACGGGGGCCTAAAGATAGGAACGGTTTCCTAAACCAGGGGGAGAGAAATGGAAAAGCAGGAGCGATGACAGAACAGTGAGAGTTTTTCAAGTCTGAAGGACGAATGGACTTAATATGTAGAGAGGCGGCACTACAGCTCAACTGACTGAAATATGTAAACTTGTATTTTATTCTTCATTGAAAGGAGTTAGTAAGGAGGATGGGGGGGGACAGGGAGTGGTGGAGAGAGTGCAGGTGTTAGTGGATGGGTTTGATTGAGCAGAAGATTTCCAATGTCAAGGGCAGTTTGTTCGCGGCTGCCTTTGCGGCAGCCCGTTGTGAGCGGGTCGGTCTTGGTGGTGGGAGGACGTGGAGGAATGGGAGGGACCTCTGGAGCTGTTGGAGTGCTGCGACGTCGAGCCAGAGGAGCCGCCGTCGCTCTGATAGCGGTGGTGTGGACGACCGGCGTTCCTCTCGTGGTAGGAACTGCCGTTATACCGCTGACCGCCCGAGTGGTAACCCTGTCCCTGGAAGGTGCGCCGGTTTCCTTGGAAAATCTGACGGGAGAATTAGAAGTTAGTCGTGAACACACCTCTCTCGGCTTTAAGGCCGTTTCAGGTTCTAAATGTTCGTCGAACAGACGCGTTTCCGGCTGACCTGTTTGGCAGGGGGAGGGCGGTTTTCACTGGGGGGGCTTTGGGTCTGGGTGGGGGGTGGCGTCTCCTGGAGGCCTGGGCTGGCGACAGAAGATGATGTGGAACTACAACGGGAGCGATTTGAGTAGCTGGTACGCGGGTGGTACACTGGAAAGGAAAAGAGTCAAAGATTAAATTCACCATATTTATCATTAGATTAGAGACTAAAAGGAAAAACTAAAGAAAGAACCTTTTCTTTTAACCATTAGCATTTAACAGTTCAAAACTTATTACGGGTCCTCTCAGCATGTAGGTGTCCTGAATCTTTAAGGCCAAACATGAGCACATAATAAATAAAGTGTCTGTTGTTCCACAGTTCACCAGAATCCTCATGTCAAACAATCCAAACAAAACAACCCCAGCATCGCCAGAAAATCTTAAGTCCGCAGCAAGAAAAATCCAAACATATGAAGCTGTGAGCATGTCTGACCCTGCACACTTTTCCCTTAGAAATCTCAGTGGCTGTAAACAGATGCACATGCAGAGGCCGGTAACCATGTGGTTCTTCCCATAAATGACCCAGCAGTTCAATATAACACAGCCGTACTGTTACATGTTGTTCAATAAACATCAGCAAATCCTGCTAAAAAGAGGGAGTTCACTGTGGGAGATCAAAGTGCAAAGAGGAAGGCCCCCTCCCCCTACCCCATCCCCCCCCAAAAAAGAAAAAACAAACAAAAAAACAAACAAAATACATCATGGTTGTTAGTCCTCTGGACCAGGAACAAACATGAAATACTGTCATGTTACTGCAGCTGGTGAAGAGAAATGCACAGTACACGAAAATCTAATAGTTGTCCAACATTAACGTGGAAATAAAGAAAGGGAGGATTGTTCAGTGTGGTGGACAAAGGCTGAACATGAAGGAAAGCCGCACAAAGAGGGAGACCCCACCACAAGCCGATCTTATTCAAGCACACTGAGAAAGAAGAGAGGGGGGTTGCCATGACAGCTGGCTGGTAGATCCTGTGGAGACCCACCGTGCCAAAAAACCCAAATGTGGGTGGTTGGTCATCTAGTCTAGTCCTCATAAATACCAGTTGTTCATTAAAGTAACTGATTAAGAATAAATGCCAACACTTCAGTCAACCAGTTTGTCTGTTTTTAAAATCCTCTGGAGGAGATCCTCCAAACAATGCTGTACAACAGCATCTGTCAGAGGTTGTTCCCACTGAGGAGATTGATCTGTGTATGCTGCCTCCAGTCATTCACCACCTCTGTGCACTCTCTGACATAAACAGAGAATGTGGGTAGATCCTCCAAGTTGGAGAACCAGTGGTTTCTTCATAACAGTTCAGCAGCAGCCGTCATGTTTTTATCTTATTCAGGATTTATGACGAGTTTTCACCGGGTTGTGACCGGTGCAGAAAAAGGAAAAAAAATCAACCAACACATGGTCATTCTCCTTGTCCTTGGCTTGGAGGCAGTGCAGTGATGAACACAGCTGACCGTGGTTTGGATATAAAAAGGACAGTTTGGGCTTTTATATTGGCTAGATGAACAGGGTGCTGAGCAAACAGGTGAGGCGGCTCACCTGAGAATTCAGGTAGAAAAATGAAATGTAGTTAAATGAACTGCAGCCATGTGCAGATGAGAACTTCCCTTTCCTCGACCACACTGGGATGCTTGTTGTGCTCTGATTAACATGAGTCCCGTGTTGTTCGGACAATCAGACAAAGTAGTAGTGTATTTACAGTTTTCAGACGTATCAGATTTTTGATCTTTCATCGTTCTTGTGATAAATACATCAACTTCCACATTTTTATTTTTTACATGCTTCATTATTTTTACTGCTTCTTTTGCTTAAACATGTATTAAATGAAATCTGTCATCCTGTATAATTACACCTGTCTTTTCCTTTCATAACGCCCAGAAGTTTTGTCCCAGCCTTACAGTAGCCATCACGTGATGTTTAACTGACTGTCGCACAAGACAGACAACAGGAATTATGACTTAAGCGAGGGGATTTGTAAAACTGTGGATGCTCCAAGTTTGAAATCTGGATTAGGCGCCATGTAGCGTAAAAATGAATGCTGCTCCTTTGCGATTTACTAATTGCAAGATTCTAAATTAGGATTATAATAGAAAAATAATGAGAAACCTGAAAGTGTAGATGTAAACAGTAGCAGATTCCCCCCCTCCCCCCTGGTTTTTACATTTGCTCCTTCCACACACTCATGCTACAGTATGTACATTTCTATACATAAACAATCAAAGGTTACGTACAGGTGCAAACTGGTGTACATAACCTTTTTATCTGCACAGTTTTTACATAAAGCTCCAGGTTTTACCAACAGAAAACCCGTCTAGTTCTATTTGAATAATTCTGCAATCTGGCACATCTGGAATCTCTTTAATGTTTCGTGTTGATTTAATTTCAATGTATTAATGGATAATACAGGCAGGTTTATGGTGTAGAAGCTGATTAATTCAGATAAAATTTTAAAAGTATCCAATACATTAAAATGTTAAATGTGATGTGTACTCTAAATTGCAGAATATTTTCTCCAGGTTTCTAATCGTGGCACAGATTTTTGCCTACATTAATCAGATCATTCACCCCTTTTAGCTTTTATGTGGTTTTGGACTGAGATGGCCATTTTTAGTATTTTCAGACAGATTATAAAACTATTTCATATCATGCTGAAAAGAGCTGGGGAAAATAGGAAAAATTCAAAGGAGAGATGAAGGAGGTGCGGTACCTGATCCAAACCCAGTGATGCTCGTCTTCAGCGGTTCAAGATCAAATGTAAATCTTAGAGCTTTTCCGAGGTCCTCGTCATATTTACGTTCACTCACAAAGTGCTGCAAATAAATAAAGAACAAAAAAAATCATTAGAAGAATGTTAAATAAAATGAAATGTGTTTCAATTTGTCTTAATCTTTGAGACTAGCCATTTATATTTGGACTTGGAACAGACAGCTGGCTATGAATGTGTTTATTTAATTATTTAAACCATTAAAAAGGTTCAAACTGAAGCAGGTACCTTGATGTCTGCACGCAGTTCAGTCAGCTGCTCCTCGGACATGGACGCAGACCGGTCCGTCAGCCGTCTGAGCTCCTCCGCTCTCTTCTGCCGGGCATCCAAAATCATCACTGAAACAAAACAATCATGAACTTACATGACGGCCGTGAAATTAATGAACCCGATTTCAGACTGAAAACATAGTTTTATTCAGACAAACTATGTCCAAGCAGTTGAGAAACTATTTGTACATGACATGAAGGCACTGAAGCACATTACAATGTCTGAAAACGGTGGCTTTGTGCTGCTGTGACACTCAGCGTCTTATTTCAGACTGAATATCATCCACATCTACAAAGCAATAAATCTTCAGCCAGTCCAAGACAGACCCTCCAGTTAACAGAGGACAACAAAGGGAAGCCTTTCTGATAATCCACCAGACACCTTTCCTCTCTATAGAAAAATATCTAATACATCTACGGGGGGAAAAGAAAGTCTGTCCTTACCAGAATAAGTCTGACTAACTGAATTAAAAGTCCAGGTAAAATCATATTTAGGTGTACTGCATTTCCCAGAATAGGTTCCCTGAAGAGATGTGAACATATTCACACTAAAAACTCTCCAGCAGCACAGGAACTGTTATCCATTTCTCTTGGCACGGCTTTTTGGATGTTTTTTCAACTATGTCACCATGACCACAAACCGATGCGCGCGTAAATCCACACCGAAGCATTTATTACGCTTGCCATTACTGTGCGATATTATGGAAAACAAGAGGAACGAGGTCCTTTATATTCTGGACCAATATGTTTTCTAGTCAATCAAGACTGTGAGCTTCTTATTTGTCACTTTTGTGTCTACAGGAGGAAAACTAACATTACTTAACCCTTTAAAGTAATACAGAAGAGGAAAGCAATTGAAAAGGTAAATTTCGAAGAAACGTGGCTTTTGTAAGGTTGAAGAAGCACTAGAGTTTCTTCAGTTTCCTCTCAATTCACCACACACCTCGCACAAAGACAGCATTGAGTCTCCCTTGACACCTGACACTATTCACTTTTTCCAGCCCTGGAACACACAACGCTCCACACTAAAAAAGGACAGAATAAGAGAGAATGGCCTACTTGTACAAATATGCAGTCCTGCTCTGTCACGTTACACACACACACACAAAGCATGTACACACACACACACACACACACACACACACACACACACACACACACACACACTATGCTCTAGGTATATCAGAGCCCTAAGGGCACCACTGCAGTTTTGAGGAAACTGGGACTTGCTGTTCCACAACAATCTCTTATACTCCCTCTGGAAGTGATTTAGGTCAGATTCTCCAGGCCTTTGAGTCAGGTGATCATATTATGGAAGAATACTAGCAGCCCTTGTTTAGTAAGTGACAAGCAGCATTCAGTATACATACTGGGAAATGAAGTACTTACTGGCCTCAGCTTTCACTTTGTCCATCTCTCCCATTAGAGTCACCTCTCTGTCCATTAAACTACAACAAAGAAAAAGAACAAAAAGGTTTATTTCATTTTCATTCAAGACAACAAATACGACGAATAAACACACCGAAGCACAGTTTGGAATGGGAATACGACAGTCAGAAAATAATAAAGTGTAAACATATCCAATAACACGTGATGCATGAATGGTTAACGTTAAATACGTATAAAGGAGCCTTCTGCCCGACTGCGTTCATGTCGTGCATTTTTCAGTAAGTTGTCAGAGAGCTTGCAGACACGTATCCAAACACAGAAAATAGAGCACCGCATATCGTGGGGGTCGTGCTGTGCAGTTCAGCTCACATGCAATCAGCCAAAGGAACAAAGAAGAAGACAACAGAAATTGTGGAACTTTTTGGAGAGAGGCTGTGTGAATCTACAAACACATCTAAAAGCCCCGTTTCTGCCAACGGGTCCAGGTCAGAACATTTATTTATCTATTTGCATTTCCACGGGCAAAAAACTGGACAGGTGACAACATATGCCCTACTTCTGTGGGACCCTTACATTGGGGTACCAATTTTACTGATCCAACCAATACACTGCAATTCATTGATTGGTCGAGAGAAGGGCGCCATGTTTACGGTGGATTTTTTGTAGTTGGATGCTCTCCTGTTTCTCTGTTGGTGGTTGGCAAATCGATCCAAATATTGTTTATTAGCGATACCAATGTTTGTATAAATATTGATTAGTACTAACGTAATGACATCCCTTAGAGATAGGGTGAGAAGCTCGGTCATCCGGGAGGGGCTCAGAGTAGAACCACTGCTTCTCCGCATCGAGAGGAGCCAGATGAGGTGGCTCGGGCATCTGGTTAGGATGCCTCCTGGACGCCTCCCTGGGGAGGT
>JBBBVU010000014.1:4606282-4619881 GCA_037177055.1 Atherinosoma microstoma
ATGAATGAATGAATGAATGAATGAATGAATGAATGAATGAATGAATGAATGAATGAATGAATGAATGAATGAATATGAAGTTAACAGGTTTGGGAGCAGGGCAACGCCTCAACCACACCTCTAATCACCTGATGAAACTTCTGATACTCGGTTCATTTCCTCAACTCTGCTGGTCTCACCAATCTTCCATTCTGCCTTCCCTATTGAATTCATCCATCATCCCTTCATCCAGCCTTCCATTCCTCTCCCCATCCCTCTCCCATTTCATCTCCCTTATCTCTTCTTCCTCCCATCTAAACTTGGTCATTGATGTGTTAAAAAAAACTGTTCTTTTAGACAGCTTGTCAGCAGGTTATTGGGATCATGATTTAGTACAAACGCAGCATCCGTAAAAGGCTGAAATCTTTGAAGGGCAAAGATTCAGTTTGTCAAGAAATGTGTAAGAAAATCGTTGAATCATTGAACAAAACATTCAATCTAAAAGCTCGTAAAGCTTTATGTTACCAAAACTTTACTTAGAAAAGAAGCTGCATGTTAACTTTGTCCAGAGGCCGCGTCGACCTCTCTGAACTCTGACATCTGGAATAGACCATCACACATTGGAAACGTTTATTATGGTCAGATCAATCAGTATTTCAGTTTTCCAGGCATTTTTTGAGAGAAAATGAACGTAGTGTATCATTCCGGTCCAAAGACAAGTATAATGATCCAGAAATGCATAAAAGTAAACATATGTTGCCTTCTCATGTTTTCCAGAGACATCCAAGAAAAAAACCACATTCTGCACAGATTACAAAGGAACGGCAGAGGAAGAAGAGGGTACGGATGCTGGACTGGTCTGCCAACAGTCCTGATCTGTCCCCGACAGAGAATGTGTTGAAACAACAAAATGCTACACCATCCTTGTTGCACTCCTTAAAATATATTTGTAGAGGCACAATAATGTCTAAATCTCTTCGAAGTTTGGTTTCCTCAAATGTAAGAACATCTTTTACGTGTCGAGAAGATGAATGGCGACGTTACAAAGTAGTAAAAGTTTTACTGTCCCAACTTTTCTTTGGAACGTATTACAGACCAGAAGTGCAAAAATGGATGCGTATCAATCAACAAATAAATTTAAGTTGACATGGTAAATGAAAAGTATATGATCATTTTCTTTGTGTTGATTAGTATCCCCCCCCCCTTTTTTTAACCCCAAAAATGTCTTTTGGACTTTGTGGATTTAAAGCTCCCCTTGATGCTTGATATTGTTCTTTATTCAGTTATAGCAATGTTACATGTTTATACTGGACCTGACAAGATGAAACAAAGGAAAGGGGAATATGAGGAGAAAAAGAGGTAGATAATGAAGAGAAGAAAAAGGAGAGTAAGACATAACAGACAGAAAGCAACAGCAACAACTGAAGCAGAGAAACCAGACAACCAGCTGCTACATCTGTAAATAAACTTAAAACAAATGAACAGAAAACATCCCACATCCTCTACAGGAAAACAAAGCAGACAATCATTGGGAGCGTCCACTGGGGGGGGAAAAATCAAACTTTGAATAAATTAATGAAGGTAGGAAGTCTCGACATTCTAAATGACCCCATCAAAGTATGCTGTGGCTACATCTGACGAAAATATCACAACAAGCAGGTCCAGCTGTTCCAACACAGAACTGAGGGTAGCTTGGATTTATTGGCATGTCCTCAACCCACATAGCTATGACGTTTTCGTGTTGTGCACAAGCACAGAAGGTTTTGCACGTCTTGATGGGTAGGATTAAATGTTCGAACACCGGCTGGGACGGAGGAGGTTTGAGAAACTGGCCTTTCTGTGTGCAGTTTGCATGTTCTTCTCGTGTATGCGTGGGTTCTCTACAGCAGACGTTCAAACTGGGGGTCGCGAGAGGATTTCAGGTTGTTGCCAGATAATTGTAAAAAAATATTTATCCTACATTTATGAAGTAAATTTGGGATTTTTATCATGGCTGTCAAAATCAAACCATTGATTCAGAGATAAATATGTGAAATTAGCGTCTTAGTTTTTTTTTTACATAAATACATAATCAAGAAAGTTGGTACACATGCCAGATTGAAAATCTGAATTTGGCATTATCTCAATTAAAGAAGCTGATTTTGCCACAGAGGTAAACAAAATGATTTAAAAAAAACAACAACTTTATTCTCCTTATCTATGAAGATTCTGACAGTTTTCCATCATCACTTTTAGAGTTTGGCTGCAACATGACCCATTCGATAGATCACACAATTAATCATTAAGTCGTTGTGGGGAAGGGGGTCGCGAAAACCAACGTATGCAATCTTGGGGCTCATGGCTCAAAAAGTTTGCGAACCACTGCTCCACAGGCACTCCACAACCCAAAAGGTTAATTGTTCACTCTAAATTCTCCCTAGGAGTACGTGTGTGACCACGAACTTAACATTAAGTGGACAAATCAAAGTTATAACATTAAGTTGGACAGACTTAAACTCTTTTTCAGAGGGATTTTTAACGTCAAAATGTGTTGTTTCAGTTCAAAGACATGAGTAGACCTAAATATCTATTTTAACTATAAACTGAGTTAACTCAATAAAGCTTTACAGCTGCTTGTCTTACTTTTTTAAGCTCACTCAACTCGTTTTTTCTTTACAGTGTACCTATTTAAACCTGCAGGACAACACAATTACTGTAAGCTTGTGTGTTAGTGAGTGTGAGTGCAAAACATGAGTGTGATTGTAAAAATGCGACCGCGCCCCCTCCGATGGTCAGAAGCAGCTGGAGAGGGCCCCAACAGCCACCACAGGGACGACCACGATTTGCATTTTCAACACCATCCCAACTTTTTCTCCCCTTTGCAGGAACAAAACTAAATCAGACATAATGAATGGCTTTTTCACCATTTATTACATGCAAATAATCACATTTTAATCAAAAACTATGTCCCCTGTGAATGCAAACGAATATAAATCCACTGATAAATCTATTTAGTTTTCCTCTCATCTGCTTACTTTCCATAGTTCTTAGTAGAAGAAGACTTTTGCTCTCCTCCAGTGAGATCAATCCATCACTTGGATTGAGTCTTGAGCAAAGTCTCCTCACCATCTTGGTTTTATGAGCCATAACGCCATGAAGAAAATGTAGAAAAGGAAGCCGTCCTCGTCTCCGCTCCAGACGATTTGTTGCAATGGTTACATGGGGCGTCACTGGTTTTCCTTGAATGGACTCCTACATTAAGAACAATATAATTAGCTGCTGTTGTCCCGTGGAGGATATGTGGTCACTTGTTTTCTTCCCATAGTGGTAACCATAAAGTGAAGAATGCTCAGATTCTGTAGAATAAAATGCACAAATATAAGTCAGAAGCGAGGAACAGCATTTCTGCAGCACACGTTAGGGGGATATTTCAGAGTTATGTCTTAATTAAATACCAATGTCCTTTTTACTCCACCACAGTTACATAGCTGGTTATCATTCAGTAGCTTTAATGGTTAGTGGGCAACTAATCTCTTGCTTTAGTTTTAATTCCTAATTCATTAACTTCCTTTTAAGTAAACAACATTTGTGGGAAGCTATTTATAAACCCCTCAAGACAACAGGCTTTAAATGATTGTGTGTGAAGTCATGATCGTGCAGCTAGTGCCTGAAATATGTGTTGGGTTATTTTTTTTTATCGCAGTCCACACATTACATTCCTCATCAAAGTTTATGATGTGGTTTGTGGGCAGGTCTGAAACAAATACTTGGTATAAAAACTAGATGTCTAAAATAAGACAGCAGCCTCAGTCTAAGAGCTAATACATGGAGGATGGATGTGGCGATGCTTAGAGAGGAAGAACATTTGTACATCGATTGAAAAAAGTCAACTTGCTGTGCTGGATCCAAATCTTTTTTACCTCCTCAGTAATGGAAAAAGAGCCAAACCGTAAAATGTGCTGTAGGCTGGAGTTAATGGTGCTTCTTGTTTTGTTAACAACTGTCTCATCTATCGCTCCGAGCAGGAACGACCTCACAGAAGCCGTGGTAAGAGAAAGATACAAAACAAGTGGAGCTGTTTAAATATATATCTGAATCAAGGCTCAGTGTGAACTTAGAAGGAGTTTTTAACTAAATACATTTCATGAAGTCATTAAGATTTAACATTTGAATTTCCACAGCAAGTTAGTTTCTACTGTTTCAAGCTGACAGATGCAATTATAATTGAATATTAAACTGTTTTATAGACTGTTTTTCCTTTTTAGATTCAATTTCTGATTAAAAAAAGAGATTTGAATATGATTTTTAAATGATATTGGATAACATTTGTTTCAGTGTAGACAAGCGGTAACATCAAACATTCCCCTCAACACCCTTCAGAGAGAAAGAGTTCAGATCAGATCTCCAAAAGTAATCAGGATTAGCATCTGGAAAAAATCATTTGAGGCATTAATGTCTAGACTAGAAATAAATGAGTTCATCCTCCATATAATTGTTAAATTAACTGTTCTTCCATTAGGGATATTTAAGGAAGTACGGCTACCTGCACATCCCACTGGACAGTACAGACCTAAACCCTCCGCCTGAGAATGTAGCAGAAGCCCTGAGGTGACCATATTTCATTCATCCGGGTGGTCTTATTTCATTACTTAAACTTTATCTAAATCAAGTATGGTTACATTTCCTCCGATTGTCAGAATCTTTCAGGAAGTGACCAACCTGCAAGCAACAGGAAACCTGGATTCAGCCACACTGGCAATGATGGAGAAACCCCGTTGTGGCCTAGAAGATTCTTTCAATCCCAAAACTCTAAAATATCGAATCATGGGTTGGTATATCTGCAAACCTAATACACATTCACAGTGTAATAAAGCCTGTGAACGTTAATTCCAGCTGTGATTGAACAGGTTACTGGCGTAAGAAGATGCTGACGTACCGTATTTACAATTACACTCCTGACCTGGGTCGGGAAAAGACGCGTCTGGCCATCCAGGCTGCTTTTAAGTACTGGAGCGATGTGTCAACTTTGAGGTTCAAGGAGGTGCAAGAAGGACGAGCAGACATCAAAATGTCCTTTCACAGAAGAGACAAGTCATGCCCGGTGCCCTTTGACGGGCGAGGTAGGAGACCAGAGGGATTAAAACTGGTTTTTAATCTAACTGCTTTCATGTTGATTTAAAAGTGACATTTAAAACAAAAGGAGGAGTAAATGATCTTCTAACATTTGATTGTTTATCCTAAGGCCATGTTTTAGCTCATGCTGATGCCCCTGAGTCAGGCATCGTGCATTTTGATGAAGATGAAGTGTGGACAGAGGGGAAGAGCTCCGGCTCCAACCTGAGGATTGTGGCAGCTCATGAGATCGGCCATGCTCTCGGCCTGGGCCACTCACAGTACTACAGCGCACTGATGGGACCCATATACGGCGGATACCGCTCTGATTTCAAGCTACATCCAGATGACATACAAGGGATCCAAGCTTTGTACGGTAATACTAAAATATCACCCTCCAGGGATATGAATTCTCTTTGAAGTGCCATCCATGCAACATGCAGTCGTGTCCCTTTTGCAGGAAAGCCGGAGAAAAGCCCTCCATCCAGTTATCCTCGGCGGCCCGTGCCAAAAGGAGTTTCCCCAGATCCTTGCAAGACCACTTTGGATGCAGCTATGTTGGGTAACCAGACTCATTATGTCCCCTTATCAAAACATGACTCACCATGGTTATTGCTCAAGAAAACAGTCAGTGAAGGAAGATGTTTTTATAGGTACTTTTCCCTCTTGTATTGTGTTCCCGCAGGCCCTTCACGTAAGATGTACGCCTTCAGTGGGCAGTACATGTGGACGGTTTCCAGCTCTGGTTACAGCACTCCGACTGCGATTTCCTCGCTGTGGAGGGAGCTGCCAGGAGGCCTCGGTGCAGCTGTTCATTCACAGCGGACTGGGAAATCCTACTTTCTGAAAGGTGGATTTATTGAATTGTTTCAAGATTTCTTGCTGTACCATAAATAAACGTTTTGGTAAAAGTTTCAAATGTTTAGCATTGGTTTTTTGTGTGTGTGTGTGTGTGTTATTGTGGTGTTTCATCACTTTGTCCCCTCTGGATGCGTCATTTCCCAGGAGACAAAGTGTGGAGATACACTGGCTACAAACTTGACAGCGGCTACCCCAGAAAGTTGACTAACATCCCTGCAAACGTTGACGCGGCCCTCTACTTCCCAAAGAACAAGAAACTGATCTTTTTCAAAGTAATAATAATAATAATAATAATAAAAATAAAGATGTCTCAATTTCTTTTGACACATTTTTTGTGGCTGAACTTTGAGCGCCTGGTGAATAACTTCCTCTTTCTTTCTTTCAGGGATCTGGATACTGGCAGTGGGATGAAATCGGTTCAACAGACCTCCGTTCCTATCCCAAATCTATCGGGCAGCTCTTCAAGGGGGCACCCAGCAACCCCGATGCTACCGTAACAGGGTCCGATGGCCATGTTTACATGTTCAAAGGCAGCAAGATATGGCGTGTAAGCCAGCAGCAGCAAGCAGTGGAGAAGGACTATCCTCAGGATGTGGCATCACACTGGATGCAGTGCGATGACTGAGCCACCAGAGGGCACCAGGGATTCAGCACAAACCTGTTCGGCGGCGTGGGACTGCCTCACTTTCCTGTGAAATCACAACTCTGTCGTAATTATGACAACATTTACTATTAAAGCTTTTCCAGCTATTCCGAGAATATTTGTCTTCTACTTTTATAATGACATAAACTACTGCTCCTCTGTCACATCTTCAACATCTCTCAGGCTAAAAGAGGAGATTGTATCATTGTCATCAAAGGTCAGCAGCAGCTGTGAGTCATTCATAATCAATTATGTGACGAATAGGTGATAAATACTACTTATCTATTGCTTTTTCTGATGTTTTTTCTAACATTTATATCATGTGTGACACTATGTACTGTATTCATGTGTGCATATTTATCATGTCGCCTACATGGATTGTATAAAATCTGTTTTCTGACGTTTTTTCTGAAGTTTTTTCCAAATAACTAATGAAATATGTCTGACATGGCTAACAGATAAATCTATTTTAGTTTTAAATAAACTAATCTAATAACTGAAAGTAGATGACATGGATTTCTGTGATGTTTACCTGAACAGGTGTTTATAATGGGGCAGAACAGGTAACTGGTGTTACTGGTGTGATGTTGGGTCTTTGAAGGAAAAGGATTAGCTGTTGACACACTTGGCCTCATGGAAGTAAACAAAGCACTGGATGAAGGGGGGATTACATCAGCTGGGATGCACACTTGAATGAACCCTGATGCTGTTTGGAAAAATGTTCAGATTAATTCTCATTTACTTTTGCTCTGACATGAACATAAACTTTTGAAATGATTAATGTTAATGTGTTTTTGTCTGGGAAACTTGGAGTTTTTGCGTGACCCAGAAAGTCTCTGCAGCCACATTTACCGTCCTTAAAGTGAAACAGCAACTTTTAACAACACAATAGTCCTTTAAGGAATATATTAATGAAAAAACACACCACTGACCAGTTTATATAGTCTGTTTTCTAGTTAGAGGTTCCATCAGATCTGCTATTTGAAGCTGAGTTATTCATAGATTTTTTGGGTCTTTTTGCCATGTTTAACTAACATCACCGTCATTTCGTTGGCTTTAGATGTGTGCACATTGGGGCAAATATATTAAGGTGAAAAACAAAGGTTTACAGGACTCCAGTCTCTAAAATAAATGATTTTAATTTCCATTATTAGGAGCATAAAGTTAATTTGTTCATTTTATTAAAGCTGGAGTGAAAAGTTTGGACAAACCGTCCCATGAATAGTTTCCTAAAACCTAAAATTACAGAGGAAAATAGACCCAGTCATGGCAATGACCTCATATTTAGTTTGAAGTAAAGAAAAATCACCACATGAAGACATTCATTATGTTAAAAACTTTTAATTCTTTAATCAACATTCATATAAGGCTCTAAAACTATAGCAGACTGTCATGCTAAGCTTTAAATCAGTGTTTTATTGGCTTATTGTCCAGAATTATACATTTCTCTCATATACACACACACAGACTACTTTATTAGGTACACCTTGCTAGTACCTGCTTGGACCCACTGTTGCCTTCAGGACTGCCTTTAATTGACATGACTGACATGATAGCATCACACACTGATGAGATCCATGATGAGAATCTCCCGTTCCACCACATCCCAAATGTGCTTTAGTGGTGTTTAAGTGATGCTCAGTTAGTATTAAGGGGCCCAAATGTTTCAAATATCCCCCGCATCATTACACCACCAGCAGCCTGAACCGTTGATCCAAGGCAGGATGGATCCATGCTTTCATGATGTTTCCAGCAGATTCTGAGCCTAGCATCTGAATGTTGAGCTGAAATGGAGACTCATCAGACCAGGCAATGTCTTTCCATCTTCTATTGTCCAGTTCTGGTGAGTCTGTGTGAATTGTAGCCTCAGTTTCCTGTTCTTAACCGACAGGAGAGGCACCCGGTGTGGTCTTCTGCTGCTGTAGCCGTCTGCTTCAAAGTTGGATGTGTTGTGTGTTCAGAGACGCTATTTTGCATACATTGGTTGGAACCAGTGCTTATTTGACTTCCTGTTGGCTTTCTATAATCTCCAACCAGTCTCTCCATTCTCCTCTGACATCAACAAAACATTTTCATCCAGACAACTGCTGCTTATTGCATATTTTCTCTTTTTCAAAGTGACTTAAATCCCCTTCCTTCCACATTTTTATGCTCAGTTTGAACTTCAGCGAGCCGTCTTCACCATGTCTACATGACTAAATGTGTTGCTGCCATGTGATTGGCTGATTAACTATTTGCATTAATGAACAATTGAACAAGTGTACCTAAAAAAATGGCGTGAGAGAATATATTCTTAATCTAATTGCACGTGCGTGTATACATTTTCTGTTTATTCTTTAATGTCAAAGAAATCTCGACATGTCTTTGGTTTATGTTTGCATCTATGGACAGTTTCCATCAGGATGGGACGCAATCAAGAGTATGAAAAAGTTTTCTGCATCTGTATAAGACAAAACATTTTGTTTATGAAGAGAAGAGTGTGTGAGATAAACTGCTCAAAGGATGTCGGCATGATAAGCCTGATGACTGGGGATGCAGCACTAATTTGTTTTGCAATCATTAAGGAGATGATCTCAAATCTTAAATCACACTGTGTGCATGTTGATGATTATCCGATGAGGATTCAGACCAGTGGTCCAAACGCTTGGATAGTTTTCCTGGAAGTGAGCGAATCAGAATGAGTGTTTGATCATCTGGATGCTCCTCAGACGTGTGCAGCGCTATTGATGCTGTGTTTGTTCAGACTGTAAAGACGGGGGAGGCAGCGGTCAGAGGAACCATAGAGCCCGTCTCAAAGTCAAAGTCAATTAGAGTGTGCGTGATAGTGCTGACGCTGCTGGTGGACGAGCCGGTTCCTATCTGATGCTCCTTTAAGCGCTGGAGATAACTCTGGAAGGCAAACAGGAGTAGGATCCACAGTTATAGCATGCACGATGAAGCTATTCCTCATTAAAGTAGAAACTTAGAAAACATAGTCTCAAGCACGGGTGTCAAACATATGGCCAAGGGGCCAAAACTGGCCCCACCAGAGGGTCCAATCTGGCCTACAGGAGGAATTTGGTAAATGTGAAAATTACGTAGAAGATATTAACTGTAGTTTATTAATAAAAGTAACTGTAATTCCTAATTTGTCCACTTGAGGTTGCATTTTCTTATGTTTAGATACATTTACAAGTTACTCTAATCACAATGTGAAATATATTTTCAGCTCCACATGCCTATGATGCAATGTTTTGTGATTTTGTGGAACCAGTATGATCTGTAATTTGTAATGCACATGTACAAGAATAGATATGCAAATGTGCAATATTTTAAATAAATTTTATATGAACATTGATAAATAAATAGACATAAATTACAAATAAATAGACATAAATAGAAAAATCTATATGAATGTAATAAATATGAAATATGCAATCTTTTTTTCAAATGTTAATAAATGAAATAATCAAATGTGTAAATGTGTAACTCAGTCAAAATTAGTTGAAACTTCCCTTATTTTCGTCAAGAAAGTTCATGTTGTTTTGAATGTTTCTTAAAAGGAAAGTTCATTGACGATGTGTTTCTTTTCACAAAAAAACTGGAAGTTTTCATCATTTAAAGGTTATTATGTTGTTATTTTACCGCCCACTTGAGATCAACTTGTGTTGTATATGAACTAAAATGAGTTTGACACCTCTGGTCAAGAGTCAACTGATGATGTCGTGGATTTTGCAAGAAACATTTTAATGTAATTTACCGGTGCCAGGACGTCCCCAGCGTAGCGTTTCAGGGGTGGAGGCCTGCGCCGACGGTAATGTTGAGGCCTTCTCATTGGTTCTTGATATTTGTGCAGCTTGATGTGTTTCTTTTGTTTTTTCTGTGCAGCTGAAAGCATCCAAAGAGAGAAAAATTAATTGAATATCATACAGTATCACAAGAGTTTTTCTTTTTTTTTTCTTAGCTCTGGTTGAGAAACTCACCTCCTGTATGTGACACTCCTTTTGCAGTTATCCACCACTGCACCAGCACCCCCAAGAGACTCAAAACAGGGCAGATTCCAGTGACTGCCCAGTTAAACCAGCAGAATGGTCGCGGGGCAACTTGACAAAACATATCATACAAGTGATCAGGCAGCATAAACGTCCCCATCAGGTAGTCCCCACACATCATCACGGTTGTTGCACCAAACACAGATGTGTAGATGATGCTGAACAGTTTTGGCCACTGAAGTGTGAACACCGCAGAGGTGATGCTGGCCGCCAGCACTGCACCGAGAGGCAGCCACACCGGAGTGAGGCTGTGAAACTGTCCAATAACCACCAGGATGGAGAGGGAGAGCAGGCTTCCCAGCTGCAGGCCGCTGAGGAGGAGTCCCAGCACGGACACCAGCATGGTCATCAGTCCGCACAGCACACCGACGCCCAGGCCGATGCCCGCCTTTGTCTCTGGGCTCAGCTGGATGTTTAACGCAGGCTCATTGTAGTAGAGCAGGAGCACGGCTGCAGAGCCAAACATGAAGCCTGAGAAGAACAGGACCATCTTATAGCAGCGGTATCCTGGGAAACGGAATCAAAATAATGTTAGAGTTTTCTGATCAGCTCCATCCATCCGTCCATCCATCCATCCATCCATCCATCCATCCATCCATCCATCCATCCACCCGAGGCCAAACTTTTATGTAGGCTACAAATTGTCCTGATGTGGAGCACAAGAAACTAAATGAGACACCTCCATCTATTTGAAGTTCTTGTTTTCAAGTCACACTAATGAATGGCGATGGTGAAAGAAAAGGAGGCAAAAATGCACTTTCTTTCCTTCTTATCTTTTTTCCTTTCTATACTTTCCTTACCATGTCATGTTACTGACCTGCTGCCAATCAAACTAGTTAATTGTCAAATGCTCCTCTTGTTATTTTTGATTTGTGCCATGTACTTTTCCAGCCTGTTGTTGCTCCTGTTCCAACTTTTTTGAGATGTGTCGCTGCTATCATATCAAAATAAGCTCATATTTTTCATGAAATAGTCAAATCTGATATATTGTTTACGTTCTATTGGGAACAATAAGATATGGGTTGATGAGATTTGCAAGTCATTGCATTCTGTTTTTATATATGTTTTACACAGCGTTCCAACAAGTAATCAAGGGCTTGACAGAGATAAAGATGTAGACTTAAAGAGTGAAGCACAATCAAATATTTATATAAGCTCATCAGAATGTCATCTAGGCCATTGTCGGTTTCTACATGTAATAGATTAAATGTTTTTGAAGTTTAATTAATTTATAATTATTCATAAATTGAAGATCTTCTTTTAGGATTATTTGTTTGATCTTTACTGAGATGAAGATAAAGAAGCTTGCACATTATTTCAATTCTTTATGAAACACATATTAAGCCTTTGATTGTGGGGCACAACAGTGATGGCCTTTTTTAGTTTGGACCATTTTAAATGTGCAGTATAATTCATGTAATGTTTGATTACAACATCAACCACGACATATAAATGTATTCTGATAATAAGTTTTTACATTTACATATTTTAAGATGCCCAGAAATGTAGCTGAGAGGTTACAACAGCTGGCTTTAAAGTTGATGATGTGTCATAATTCCCAGTTATTTTAATATTCAGCTTTCTCTTTTATTGTCATTTTTCATGTTAATGTGTATGTAAAATAGTGTGGTTCCACCCAGATTTATTATATTCCCCTTTAATTACTCATGTCCGCAAAGAGAACGGAAAACAGAAAAGACTGTAATGTGTTGTTTATATGAGCAAAATGAGAAGAGCCTTTAATTTCTGATGAGTTTCTTTTGGGGTCTTTAGGAAATTTAAATAGTATGTAAGGACAGGAGTTGTCTTGTGTGTCTGTTGTGTATGTGTGTGTGTTAATGTTTCACCCCATGTGGGATGGACATGTGTTCATCGGACACAGAAAACTAACCCCGTGAGCCCTGAGCCAACACTCTTCACCTACGCAACAGCTGCTGTTTATCCAACAAGTTCATAATAATTTACACTCATGTAATTCCACATGACACGAAACCCTCTCACAGACTTTGCCATCATGTGTGTTTACATACTGTCACATGTTTTCAAAGCAGGTTACCATTATTGATTTTTCCCCCCCCATTCAGTGGAAGCACAGAAGAGAATATCTTATTTATTTCACATAACTCTTTAAGGTTTCATAAAACATAAAACCAAAATGTCCTGCTGTCCGGTTTAACACGTCTCATTCAGTGTTTCAGGCATTTCTGCCGCCTCTGTCAAATTCAGACATTCAGAAATGCCCCATATGCCCCATCCAGCTTTGGGCTTATCCACTAAACCCCCAGCAGCATGCAGACACCTGTTACTAAGGATTTAAGGCATCAGGTGAGCTAATGAAACATTAAAACAGTTGGTGCAGTTAGGTGTTGACGAAGTGACGTGAGGCAAGCTTATGCTGGCATGAAGAATACGTACCGAAAAAGCAGTAGATGAGGCCGAATGAAAGGCAAACAGAGCAGACAATGGATGGGATGACTTCATACTGCATATTAATCTCAAGAGTACATATGTCCGCATTGGTTAAGCCAGCTCCTGGCTCCCCTGTAACATAAAACGAAGTGACTGCCATCTTGAAGGATTATTGCTTCTTTTGCTGTGCAGCTGCTTTGGACATGAATGTGCTTTGTTCATTGAAAGAGGGAAACTGGAACGTCCTGCATGTGAGGTCCAGGGAGAGAGGAAGCCCCTGAATCAAGAGCATGCACTGAAATGCTTCCTGTTGTGCACCTGCAGAGAAAAGAAAGAAGAAAAGTTCAAATATATTTCACGAGACTGACAGATTCAGTTCTACCTCCCCCTGAGGCCGGGGAGTAACTTTATCGATCATTCAGAAAAAATATCTCCTCCAATTTGAAATATCAACATGTTTCGAAATGACACATTAATTGGCAGATATTTAGCAGAATATATGACAGGATATGGGGTGGGGGGGGGGGGGGGGGGGGGGGGGGGGGGGGGGGGGGGGGGGGGGGGGGGGGGGGGGGGGGGGGGGGG
>JBBBVU010000014.1:4650931-4661051 GCA_037177055.1 Atherinosoma microstoma
ATGAACGAGGGAGAGGGAAAAATGACGTGTACACGGTTATTGATTTTTCTAAACGGTTATGATTTGTTATCCGTGTACACGTGTACACGTTGACACCCCTATTAAAAACCTCTGAGTGCAGCATTGACTCTCAGCACCTTGGATTGTCCTGTACATGAAATGTGCTATACAAATAAACTTGTGTGATTCCGCACAAGTTATATTCAACAGGCTGAGTTTGTAAATTAATACAATGATACAGATAGACAATAAAGATATTTGTTGTATTGAAAAAAGCATTTCTTACCTGACAGGCAAAACAACTTGTTCTATGATCGACTTCATTCTCTAGGAAATTATGAGCCTGTTAAAAATCTCAGCACTGGGAAGTGTTGCTGGAGTATGAAGGTAAAAAGGGGAACTTTGCTGAACAGTCACTGTCATGTTAGTGTTTGTGGGTCGCCTGAGCACCCATGTGAGAAATGAATAGCTCCTCTCCGCATACATCATACAAGGCAAAAAAACCCACCAAAAACAGAGAGGCATGACATATGCAGTCAAACAATGTGACAGAGGTCACATTATCCAAATTTCAGTTTCAGAATGACTCAGAAATGTGACGAAACACTAATTGCCTGCTTTTATTCACTTCTCAGATTTGCTTGTTTAGAGCATTTAGTCTCAACACTAACATGGGGGGGGGGCAACCTTCATGCACACCGAGCTATCCACAGGCTATCATATATTAAATACTAATGAGGTACGCAGAGCATCTTCTCTCCATCTGGGCAAAAACGTAGAATGAAACTTTGTTCTTACAATTTAACTCATTATTTCACTGAGAAACTGTTCTGCTGTGGCAGGAATTTTCTGAAAGGATAGATGTCAAACATATCACAAGTCAATTGTGCACAATATTACTATACTAACAAGTATTCCTGTTGACTCCTGCATTATTACTGTTTGTGATCAGTTTAACTCAGTGGTTCTCAAACTGGGGACAGCCCCCCCCCCCCAGCAGAGGGACTAATGTATAGACAACTCGGGCTCTTGGAAACATTCTGGTCCACCCTCCAGACCACTTGGAGGTAGTAATGCACCAATTTGTTATTGCCAGAGGCCAGCATCCGTTCCATAAATGATTACCATTCTCTGATTAGTCAGCTTCAAAGACCTGAGTAGACATCACTCACTATTTTGCACAAAACCTGAACTTAAGGATGTGTTTTATTTAATGCAAAATTAGTATACGGCCTCAGATGTGGGACAATGTTGCAATAATGCTAGCTGTATTGGTAATTGTGCAAACACTGACACAGTGCCAGTATGCAGGATTAACATTGAGATGATGCTTTAACACTGGATGGTGGGCCTGAAGATGTGAATTGTTGCAGCAATCAGATACATTATTAGTCATGCGGTTGGCTGGCACCCAATAAAAAAGCTGAACTATTCTTAACTTTCCCCTGCAAGCTACCATGACTAAAAAAAAGACCTAGAATCCAATATTCCACTTGAGACGTGACCAGATTCAAAGTGAATGAGAAGTGAAGTCGATGCCTGAAAACATGTGAGTGAACCAGGCTTTACTGCTGCTTCAAGTTCTCTTCAGTATTAATGTGACTACTGAGAAAATGGCACAACCAAACTCTAGGGCACAGCAGTAGAAAAAGACACAGGAAGTACATTACGTCTACACAAATCACACGGATTTTAATGTGTCATTCAGATGCCTGGAGAGGCAAATCTGGTCACACACTCTTCCCTGTGGCGCTTCCTGTTTTTCATGCAACGTGTGAGGACACAAAAACTGGGAGTTGCATGACCAGCCAAAACAGCACCAAAGCGCTTGCCAGTAATAGTGATGTCAACTTTGACGTGTGTTGCTGTTCACGAGGTCAAGGGGTGGGTGTGAAGACAATATGAATCCTCAATATTTTAAAATAGTTTAGGAGGAAATGACATCTAGGGCAAACAAAAATACTTTAAGTAGCAAAACTTGTGTAAGTCACATTAGGATGGATATTAGTATACCATGTGCAGCATATTTCCAGAGGTTTCCATTAGAGCTCACCAGAGAACTCTGACCATGTAGGACGTGGAGTGGATGTAAAAGATTTACAGCATCATTTGCTGGAAAACCGGTTTCACTGATAATTGACAAAAGTGCTTAGTCACTTGAAAAGTCTGATGACTCGTGGTCAAATACTTACCATCAGTCCCGTTCCCGCTTCACTTTTTCAACATTTGCTGCTGTGCACAGCTTTTCTTGATTTAGCTCATTTTGCAAGTCTTGATATCATGAGTGATGCGTTCCCCTCAATGTCCTGCCAAGCTAAAGTCAATAAATACTGCTGTAGAGTCATTTGACCCGGGACTAAGTGGCAATTAAATACTCTCCTAATAACTTCTTTCAGATATTGGCAGTGCCTTAAATGCAAAAAAAAGACATCCTTTTGATTCACATGTGTAAAACAGAGGTGACCCAACCTGGCTTCGGTGTGTCCTTAAACACATCAATTCACTACGAGGAATCAGCTGAGCAACAACAGCATCTTTTGTTAATGTGTGCAAGGATGCATGAGGCCCATTTCACCTCAGTTGTACTCAGAGGCATAACAGCGGTGGATCAACTTTGACCCATTGTTTTGCCTCCGTACTTTCACACATGACATGTGTTTAAAAAGCGCATCAGCTGGACTTCAGGTTGTTTTTTAATGTGTTACTTGCAAGAGACAAAAACTCCCTTTTTGCATAGAATTTAAAACTTGACATACGTGCAAATCAATGCTGTCTCACACCAGAATTTGAATTAGTCATGTCCTGTCACTCTCCACAATGTAACAATTTCATCGTGAAAATAAAAATAATTGTTAGATTACTACTTTCTGGGATACAGAATTGTGATATACCTACTTCTGCCTGAGCTTTGCATGACATGAAACAGTAATAAAGCCTCAAAAAGACTCAAATTACAAGATTTTCAAGGCTCCGTCTTGTGCAGATTTTTAACACACTTGTATTTTGATTAATTGCTCCGTAGCTCTGAAGCTTTGGGACACTCTTCCTATCTCAATCAAACACTCAGCTTCCTTGAATATTTTCAAAGATGAATTAAAAACTAATTTATTTTCCAAAGCCTTTCGGCATTCTTGTTCTTTTTAAAAAACTTTTATTATTCATTCATTTATCATTTATAACTTTAATGTATCTGATTTATATGTACATAAACTTTGATCAACTGGTTGTTTTTTTTAAATGTGCTATACAAATAAGTATGATTTGATTTGTATTTGCTGCAATGGTTTGTTAGAATAAATAGAAGACACAGTTTTGGATCTTAAATTGCACGTTACAGAGAACTTTATGTTTGAAATATTTTGAGAAACGATTTATACCACCTTAGACAAATAAGAATGATTAAAGGATCTGTTAAATTTACAATCAGCTAAAAAAAACAATGCATAAGGATTAAAAAGATATCAAAATATTAATAATCTAACCAATTTTCACAAAAAGGAGTCATAGTAATCACTTTTATTATTATGTTTGTCATTGAAAGCTGTTTTTGTTGCACGGATGGATGTGCCATGTGGACCTACTGTATAAAAAACTTTGGACCCTCCCTCTGCTGTGATCCTGAACACGTTAACCTCTGCAGCTTTGCACAAGTTATTCATTATTGTCAGGTTTTGTGACTGTTTCCAAAAAAAGGTTTTCTAAGGTTGTTACAGCTGTACGTTGTGTGCGTGTGGCACAAATTGTGTCAAGAAAAGTCAAAACCTGCAGGAGTACAGATACAACCTACCAAAAGCTGAAAACATAGATTTTTTTTTGTATTGAAAAAACATTTAATTTGGGCTTTTTTGTTGTTGTTGTGTGCTTTTTTTTTTTTTTAAAGCAAATTCATACAGAACAAGAACTAAATAATCATAACACCATTTTAATTCAATTGTAACAGTAATTACACAAAAGTAGATCACTGTGAGACAGAAATGTTCACATTCATTAGTCAGGGTTCACAAAATAATGTAGAAAATATTTAAAATATTGCTTTGAAGTGAAATGTGCAATATAATTCATGAACATGTAAGATGATCTCTTACTAATTTTAACCAAAACCACATTTATAGTTATTCACAGAGGTCTCTCTTGTTCTTCCGGCAGAGGTCAGCCTGGTAGTTGCAACACAAACGTTACACTCTGCACATATCTGGAGCTTTTATTACAGAAAAACACAACAGAGCTCAAAACTATTACAGCAGAATTTAAAATGTTTCTCCGGTTCAGTCTTTAAAAAAGACTAAGAATATAATAACAGCAGTTTTTTAAGCTTAAAGCATCAGCTTAAACCTCAACATCTTAAATTCTAAACACTTTGAGTGGCCAAAACATTTAACAACATGAAGTCTTGGACTTACAGTAATATGTGTAATAAGCTTCTTAAAGGCTTCATAACAAAGTAACAGCTGAAGCTCCCAGAACATTCTGGCATATTAGAAACAGAACTGATATCTACAGACTTTTGTCCCTGTTTAATCTTAAATCTTTATACAGTCATATGCAGTCATGTGAAAAAGAAAGTACACCCTCTTTTCTAAGGTTTTACAAATCAGGACATTAAAAACAAATAACAGCAACACAGATTTAGATGCCTTTGAATTATTGATCATTAACAAGTGTGGGCATTTCTATACAAGTATAAGCAGATGGCAAGGAGGAAAGACATCAGCAGAGATCAATCAGCTAAAAGGTAATTTCCAAACAACAGACTCCATCATTCTACTGTGAAAAGATTGTTTACAAATGCAAATCATTCTAGAAAGAAACCAATCTTTCCAGGAATGGAAATCCCAGCAAAGTCAGACCATAAAATACTCAAAGAAAACCTCCCAAACCCAAGAGTTATATCTCAGACTCTACAGGTCTTAGTATTTAAATAATGTTTAAATATGTTTCGGTGTTTTTATACAAAGGGAGGGAACTCAATTCATCCAGTTGTGCTTGTGTACATCTAGCTTGTGTACATTATCCATAGTGACTATTACAAAGGCTTTTAACACTGCAAAGTTATTGCAGGATGGGATTATATGATGTGAGGAATGGGTGAAATGGGAAGTTAGTAGAGGTTGCAAACAGATGCCAGTGTGGGGTTAGCAGCAGCTAGGGGTTGCTACCCTGTCCAAATGATCAGGCACAAACATTTAGCCACCAAGACTGGGTCCTGGTGAGTGAGTGGGTGCACCAGGACAGGGCTGAGTCAGTGAGGTGCTGATAGCAGCCAATCAGGCCAATTCCTGGCTATCACTAGCTTCTCACTTACTCAGCCTTGTCCAGGTACAGGGCTGCCTTTCCCAGCCGCTAGCCGTTAGCCGCCGTTCACCAGTACAGGGCTGAACGAGCGAGTGGCCGACAACAGCCGTGAGTAACAAATAGTCAAATTCAAAGTTTGTGTGAAATTGGGTCATAAAGCAGGACAATAATCCCAAGCACCTCAGCAAATCTACAACAGAATGACTGAAAAAGGGGGGAAAAATCAAGGTGTTGCTATGGTCCAATCAAAGTCCAGAGCTCAGTCTTACTGAAATGCCGTGGGAAAACTTTATAGCCTCTTTCATTCATGCAGTGGAGTGCTGAGATGTTGTAGCGACGTTCCAGTGGTGGCATGTGAGACTGCAAATACTGGCTTTTCCACCCGATATATCAACCAAGTGAAATGATGCATAGATGTGTGCCAGCAAATATCCTGCAGCATTTTCTGTCACCGTGTATGTGAGCTTATGTGTTTGTCCTTCCTGCTCTCTGCCTCTAATTCTAATACTTACATACATGTGCATGCAGAACTCAAATCAACACATTCTGTAAAGAAAACAGATTTCCACATGCTGAATGATGCTCACACTTGACAGGTTGTAAGTTCTCTTTCACATGACTGTTTGTTCTCAATTATGAGTGTGATCAGAGCGTAGCATTGAGTGGCTGGACAGAAGATAAGTGCGTGTTAGTTAGGACAGCTGTTTTGTTGATAGGATGAGCCCATTCTGGGTAAGAGTTCAAATTGAACATGGCGACGCCCCATGTGTTCATAGCCAGAGAGACCGAGAGGACACCCAGGATGTTCATGACAATGCCGGTTTTCACCTGAGAACAAGGCACAGACAGCATGAGAATGATGGTTGATCATGAACTGTTATTAACGCGTTTCTAAAAGCCAATCAGAGGGAGTTACCATGTCTTTGACCATGAGATGTCCTGATGCAAATGCGATGGAGTTGGGTGGTGTGGACACTGGAAGCATGAAGGCATATGAGCATCCTACTGTGGCAGGGATCATGAAGTACAGAGGATTCACCGAGACACGAATGGCCTGCAGAGATAGTTGCACTCGTGAAAATGAAATTTGGGATTCACACATTTAAATTGGATACAAATGACATAAAAATGCATTAGATTATCATTCTATCAGTTTCAGTTCTGCCTTGATTCTTGCGAAGTAGATTTAAAGTTTTAGAAATAATGATACTAATAAGAAGCACTCAGAGAGCCATTGTCTTTTACTTTTTGTCAATGATTGTGGGCATTATTTTTGAGTTAGAAGCTCTAAAGGGAAAATTATCCCCATGACCACATAGTCAAGAATCCTTCAAGAATTCCTGGATCCTGGATCGCTTGTTCCTCATTCCATTTCTGACATTTCCTGAAATCTATCCATGACTTTTTGAGTTATGACAGACAAACACTAAATATATGAAAAAAAGAATACATCTGTAAAGTTCTCATCCCAGCTGGTTTAAGGAATATAAAACATAATTGGGACCAGAGTAACCAGTTATGGGATTTTAACAAAAATGTATCTGCCAGTTTTATCGTACATATTATGACCTTGAATTTGTTCCAGTACTGGACAATTCCCTGTTAACATCTTGTAAGGGTTTGAGGAAGGAATCAAAGGTAAGGTGAATAGGTAGCAGGTAGACCAGTGTGGAATAAGGTTAAGTGATAAATAACAGCCACAGGACTAGAAAGCCAAAACCGCCATGGTCCTACAAGGACGACATCGGTGAAATGACAACAATCTGAGAATGAATAAATGAAACCAAGGGGTATATATACACTGAGGTGAACTAACAAGGAGCAGGTGAAGCAAATTGGCAAATGAACCCAGGTATGCTGATTAACAGGCCTACAAAATAAAGCAGGAAACCAGATAGGACTGATAGAACCAAAAACTTCATGTGAAATGGTAAAAAAAAATCTAAGTAAATGAATGAATCATCATTTTTCTTATTACAAGTGAATTAACACACTAAGATTGATAATCCAATGTTTGAACACACACTTTGGGTCTAAGGTCTCTCAGCCCTTATAGCCCTTGCAGATAAACTTTACTATCTATTTGCTCTTTCTATGGGAATGGATATGAGAGGCAAGATAGAAAAGCTAATGGGAGCAGAACGAGATATAGTCTGAAGAATGTGGAGGTTGTTGGGTTTTGCTGCCTCTGATAGAAACTTCCAAACTACATCACAATATTAGTTTTTAAGATATTTCGACACAATGTCGACTTGCCATTAGAGAGACACCCAATTTCACATCAATCTGTCCACATTTCTAGTCAGTGGAAAATGATGGCTTATGCAACTGAGAAGTGAGATTTCTGCATGACTTAAAGCAACAGAGATACAATAAGAAAAAGTAAATTATGTAATATAGGTGAAATTCATCCTGTAAACTCTTCCTCAAGTGTGTTTTTATTTTCTTCTATGACCACAGAAAACATTACTAAATGCTAAAACTCAGGATAATGATTACCAACAACAGCAGTTAATGTCCAACAGGCTACAAACATGAGAACATCTATTGCAAGAGTTTAACAAGCCCTCTAAGCCTCTGAGTAACAAAAAGGACAAGGTCAGTAACAAGCCTTGTTCACCATTCACTTCTTAAGTTTCCGCTGCTTTATCTTATATCAGAGCCATCAAGTTTGTTTGCACGACTTTCATCTTCAACAACCTGTTCACGGTCATGTGAAAGCTAAGCTTGAAGCCTAATATGAGTCAGCTCATCACTGCAGGCACCTCCATGAGTTCAAGTGTAAGTTAATAAAAATAAACAGTCAGTTTTATAACGCATGTAGGGTCATTTCATCAAGAGAACACATGCAGAAGCTAATTTTCACATCTTTATGTTCGAGGATCAGTCTTACCAGTTCAGCAATGACAGGTAGAAATATGATAATGGTGGCAGTGTTGCTGGCAAACTCAGTGAAGCAGGCCAGAAAAGCAGTGATCAACATCACAGCTGCAGCAGGGGGGACTTCGGCCAAAGGCTGGAGGTGGCCTCCGATCCAGGAGGCGAGGCCAGATTCCTGCCGAATGCCAGAAGATCGAGGTTAAGGGTTAAAGATCAAATCACAACATAATAAAACAAAGTAGAGAAAAGAACCAAACAAAGCACAACAGGATGCAGCCGACAGAGGAGAGGGGAAACAAATTTCATTATATATGGAAGAATGCAGAGTCTAATGGGAGTCGTGTTGGACTTGCTGGAGCAGTTAGTGTGAAAACTTTGTGATTTTTCAGGCTTTTTATCCATTTTTGAGCATAAAATGTTGCCATTTGTTTCTGTATCTTGTTTCTTTATAAAACTATTATTAATTGTGGAACTTGTTGACCAAGTTAGCACACATGGACCAAAAACCTTGACTCTTTCCATACGTCCCACACAAAAAAAGACCAAGATGATAAAAACCAAATTCTAAAAAAGTGCCAAACTGGTAGCTCAAAAACAAGCATTAAAGCCACAGTTCATATTCTTTAATGTAGCTGATCCATGAGAATCCATCTAGCTAGTCTTGAAAGACTCAGCCAAAGCCGGTCCAAAGCATAAGCGAACTGAGTGGCCACTATGCCACCAAGTGCACTGGAAAAGCCAAAAAATCTTGATGAAAATATATATAGCAAATTTATTGAATAATTTAAATGAAAATGGTAAGACAAACAAAAACGTTTACAATTTTTATCTTGTTTGTCAGCAGTATATGCTGGTGTTATCAACTCCTGTTCTGGGCTACTGCCTCTGCTGTTGGCCCTACTGTGCTTGAACATATTTTTTGGTGCTGTGGAGAGCTGTGAAGTAAGTAGTCAAGGAACAAATTGCTACAGTTTTAAGCTATGTTATAATAAAAGATTACATGTTTTGCTCCAATTAAACTGGTTATCTTACAGACAGAACACTCTAATTGTGTCTTGTCTTCTGCTGCCTTCAGTATGGCACACTCATACATCACTCTAAATATTAAAAAGTGCTAATTAATAGCAGACATTTTCCGCCCTTTGCTATTACTGTAGTGTTAAAAACCAAAGGATGACACAAGCCAACTACAAAATAAAGCAAATTAATGGGTATTTTACATTTACAGTGTATACAATGATCAAACACCACTAATATTTAAGCCCCAGTGGTGTTGTGCTGTGGTGGTCCAGGGGCCCCCCAGTTCAAATTTTCTCTTGGGCCCCATAAATGCTTGGGCTGGCTGTGGACTCACCCATGATAGACCTATCTCATGCTTGTACGATGAAGAACAGAGAAAACTGAGAGAAGCTAATGTTAGCTTGAAAACAGTGGTTAGCTACCACAGTGATTAGCATAGTTTATTTATCAACTATATCAGGTTACACCAGTTTTATTAAGTACAATAAGAGCAAAAAAAATTCACGTTATCGGCCCATGTATGTTCTGGTCATTGGATTTTTCTTTCAGAAGTGAGTATCAAAATATAAAAAAACAAGTGTTTATTTGATTTTAATTTCAAAGTTAAAAAAACAAAAAATTTAATATGAGGCATTTTTAATTTTAGCTGTTAAAATGGGATGAAGAAAAACTTGAAAACAGTTCGATTTTGGTTGTATAGTTTGTTGAATGAAAAAATAAAATACTTTGATGCAAAATCAAAGAAACGACCCGTTTTACCCATTGACTGTATAAGAAATGGATGAACCGTAAAACCACGTGACTCGTAGGTTTCTGAAGAGCTGAAAAGAAGCTCATTGGGAGGTTGACAAACACCCTTCAAACTCTGAGCTACGAGCTAACAAAGCTAACCCGGAGCTAACGGGAGCTAACCAGCTAACAGAGGTAG
>JBBBVU010000014.1:4663492-4674242 GCA_037177055.1 Atherinosoma microstoma
ACACACACACACACACACACACACACACACACACACACACACACACACACACACACACACACACACACACAATCACTTCAGAGGACATGACATTGATTTACATTCAAAGTCCGGATGCTTACCAATCACAACCAATAAATAAAACTTTCAAGCAAGTTTTCACACTATGTTTTATGATTTAGGTCATGGTAACATAAGTAATACAAAATGCAAGTATTCAAACACACATAAACAAAAAACCACTAAGTGTGACTACATAGCTTTGAGAGATTATTCTAATCACAGGAACAGAGGAAGTACAGTCTTACTTCCAGACAAGAAAATTACTAAGACTCTCTAATCTACATTATTAACATTCCTCTGCTTACTTTCTGTATTTTGCAATAACTGCTCTCGAGACATAAAAGTATAAATCTTTCTGAAATATCTGGTCACAAACATTAACTTTTGAGTCATCCTAAAATAACAAACTTGTACTTTTTCTACTTGTCACTGACCTTGGGGGTCATACCACCATCTCAGAGAAGGTTTCTGTGAAGGGAAGAAGAACAAGATGGATATGATGATCACGCCAGTGACGGCGTCTGAGACATATCTGTCGGACGAGAAGAGGGGGGGGGGGGGATTAACAAAGACAGACAAGTGACAGGCATTAATCACACGTAAATATTGCTGTTACTTTCACAACATATCAAGTGCAACTTTTCTTACCCTTTTTTAAAAAACACAGACCAGCCAGTGACAAATTTAGGGTCTCTGGTGAAGAGAAGAATGGCAAACAAGACAAAAAAGAAAGAGATGGCCCCTTCTGCAAACCTGAAATTGAATGTCCAAAATGAAATTAGAGGAAATGCTTTGTCACACAGATGTATTTTCTTCAGCATTATTTGCGTGAAATAAGAAGACATACACAAATCCTCACTTTATGGGCCCTAGTTTTCTGTAATCTTCGTCTATGAGAGCTTTGGCTTTGGCCTCTGCTTGGGCTCTGTGGTCATGTCTTGTGAAGCACAACCTGAATGAAAAATAAAAAGATACTCTAAAGAAATGTTTGCAAACTGAGTAAAAAGAATAAATTGTGGGTTTTTAAAAAAAATGAAAATCATTAACATCTAATGAATAAGTTTGACATGATAGAACAGAGCACATTACCTTGTATTCAACCCCCCATAGAGAAAAGAGATCCATATCCATCCCAAAACCAGGAAGAGAAGCATGAGTGGGAAAGCGAATGCAAACCAAGAGCCGAAGTTGATAAGATCGCAGTCTGGGAAATAACTGCAAATCACAAAATAATTAGTGCCAAACATATTTAATGGTAAAATAGTTATGTGGTTTGACACTCCACACAAAAAAAGTTACCTTTTTAGCTGTCCAATCAGGATGAGGTTTGGTGCGGTGCCTGTGAGCGTGGCGGTCCCTCCGATACTGGCTGCGTAAGGAATACAGATCAGGAATCCTTTCCACACTTTCAGCTGATACTGTGCTTCTGACTGGATCTCCTCAGCTGTCCTCAGGTCGGTCGGCTCCGTTAGATCAGAGCTTCTGAAGTTTCAGCAGACGCATCAGTATTTTACATGAACTGAGGGTTATCATAGGAACTCCAATGTCTCTTTTATAAATGTGTAGCTACAGCTTGCAGCTTGTTAGCATAGCTTCACATTACAAATACAAAAAAAGAAAAATCCTATAAAGTTTGGTTTCAAGAATATTCCTCATTTATAGGAGTGGCAAGTGTTGTGAAGGCCAGATGTGGTCCAGATGTCAGTTGCTGACCAGGAGGTCCGGTTACAGCTGGTGTCTTGTGGGCCACATGTGGTGGTCATCTGGCTGAGTTTTGGCAGAAACACTCACATGGAGTCAAAGTCATGAGTCCCAGCCAAATATGGGTAAAGCAAATCTGCAGATGTGGGCCACATTTATACATCTGGGTGTATTCTTTTAGTGGCATGTTTCAGTTCCTCTAACATTTGGATTGTTTGGTTATATTTTCCTGAACCAGTACATTGTCATTGTCATCACTGTGACATATAACAGTTAAAGAGTAAAGAGAGTAATGCAACTCTGAGAGAAAGTTGGAGTTTTCCCCAGATGTTTAGGGAACATTCTCCTACCGCGTAACATTATCTTAATATCAGAGGTTCGCTTTTCATATAATCTTTGGCAAGGAGTACCACAGGCTGGTGGAAGCTGAGTTCTAACTTCAATCAAACAACTTATTTATTTTGTTTAATTTGTTTTTGTGTCCCAGTCGTCATGCTAAGCTATGCTAACCACCTGCCTGCAGGCTGTAGCCTATATTTAGCAGACAGAGATGCTAAGCTGTTTTGAATACTTTTCTTACCCATCCATTGACAGTATCTGTTTTTCAGAGGGCTCTGATGGCAGTGAATGCAACTTCACAGATGACTGGCCTGAAAGAAAAGTGGGGGGGGGGGCGCTTACGTTAGATTTATATGCAGCAAAGAAAGAAGAGAATCATACTCTCCATACGAATAAAAATGAATGAAACAATGAGATTAATCTGTTTAAGGGGGTTGTACTTCGAATGTACTTAATATATGACTTTAAGATGGTAAAGCAACATTAATCAATAACGACTTGAGGATTAACTAACTGTATCTGGGGACTCTGTATTGGAAAACCTGCCCAGAGTTCACATATTAGATTACATATTAGACCTGTCTCGTGTTATGTAAGATACTTTAATATTATGAAGATTTTCTACGAAGAATATTGTGATATTATATCTACATATTTCTTTGTGGAAAAAACTCAACATAACCTTATTTAGTCATACCTTGATAAAGTTAAACCTTTTTACAAGATACGGAACATTGTTAGGATCATGTTTCGGTCCATTTGAGGAGGATATGCAACATATCAACTTACTATCTTCCACCGATGTCCCAGGGAAATGTTTAGCTTTGTCACAAATAAATGTTCTACTATATTTAGTGACTAATTGTGCCCATCTGTAGTTACTCAGAACATTTTTCTGTCTGTTGCTGCAGAAAGTGAACCAAAAAAATCCCAAACCATTCATTAAAAGTTGCTTAAATGTTCAGTAAAACCAAGAGATTAGGACAATTCTCTCCGGGTTAATCATACTGACAACTTTCACGTGCAAGGACTTTATCTTTTTTTAAAAATTTAATAACTACTTTTTACAGCAGTTATTATACGGTCCCAGAGTGAAGTGGAAGTTTCTTTCATTTGTCATCAATAAAACTGAGTGCACACAACATACCATTGATCACAGCGTTGTCTTGATCCTCAGGGGATTTGCACTTCTGCTTCAGAGTCTCCAGGTCACCAAAAAGACTCTCCAGAATGGCATTTGCAATAGGGAGCATCATGGCTGTTGTGGCTGTGTTGCTGAGCCACATGGACAGGAAGGACGAGGTCAGCATCATTCCCATGATGAGCCTGTGAAAACAGTTGAATCCAGGCTCTAAAACCAGCAAACACTCACCATCACCTGAGTGTCTGCAGCACTCAGCTCCAAGCATGAGAAGACTGACCTCAAATTGAGTTTCACCTTCATTCTTATCCAATCATCAGCTATGAATTCTTCTAGAAAACTACTATTTTTTTGTTTTTAAAATTGCCCTTCAGAAGAGAAATGTTCTCACCAGGCTGGTTTTACCCCAACAATACTCAGAACTTTGAGTGCTATTCTGCGATGCAGGCCCCACTCTTCAATGGATGACGCCATCACAAGACCGCTGAGGAAAAGAAAGTTGGTTTCGATGAAGTATTGAGGGCAGACTTTTTTGGCTGGAAGAATTCCCATAGTTGGGAAGAGGCAGACCGGAAGCATCGCTGTGACAGCCAGAGGCAGGGCCTCTGTACACCAAAACGTGGCCATCAGCACCACCACGTACAGGCATTTTCCCTCCTGGAAGAGGAACAACATCTAGTTGTTAATGTACAGCCAACATCAAAACTAAGAAAAAAGATTTCACAAGAATAAGGAGTTGGATAATGTTTAAAATGAATTATTAAGAATCAAATCAAGCTGCAGACTTACTCCAACAACATCAAGAGCATAATCATCATAAAATGTTCTGCCATAGTTTTCGATTTCTTTCGTATCAGACACGTGATCTGTCACACTCTGACATGTTTGGACCCGTCTACATCGGAGCTCTTCGTCGTCTTTTTGATTAAGACTGGTAGGTTACTGTCTAAACATGTCAGGGTGTGACAGATCACGCGTCTGATACCAAAGCGTAATTGAAAGCTATGTAATAACATAGACACTATGAACCTATTTGGATTAGATTGGTATTATTATGTCTAAAGTGGTATTTAATTCACTTAGATGTTAGTAAAAGTTCAACAAATATTAGAAATATCTGAAACAGAATCTCAGAGCCCATGGCGTCAACACAAGCCTTATTATATGAGACAATCGGCAAATTCTCCAATTTAGAAAGCTGGAGGCAAAGTGTATTTGGTGTTTTCTTTTCTTTTGAAAGCGGATTTAAAAGATCAAAAACAAGAAATTTGAGAATTAATATCATTTTAAGATCATAAACCACCTATAATCTATTCCTTCCATGACATCATATGTACTTAACAGACTTTATGATGAGGTTTTTGCTTTATTTATTTTTTTTAAGTGACAAATGAAACTGATTTCTAGAAACTAGAAGAAGCATAAAGAAAGACATTCAGCATGAAATCACTTACCTTCTCCGGTAAAGTAAAAATTAATGGCAGAAACAAAAGTGGAGAGAGCAGGAGGATCAGCTGTTTGTGGACGCACCACAGCTTCTTCGAAACCTCAGATAATTTCATCCCCTGAGTGAGGTCTTGCTCTGTTTGGCGAAAATGAACTCCAGACTGGCTGAGAGGAGCCTGTGAGGCAACACTTTAAAGCCTGTAGCAGAACACAGAGAAGATTAACCACACGCTTTGCTACAGGTTAACTCCTCCTGGAGTTGCGTTAAACTGGATAGTGAACTTTCTGTAAGGTTTTCAACAGACATCTCCCTCCGTGCCAAGAGGAGAGCAGCATTTTAAGAAGTATCTGAAAGTTAATGAAAGCTGCTGCAGGAAGCGTTGTAAATCTGCAGGACTGTCCGACACTGTCATGGTTTTACAGTCACATTGATGCAAATTTAAAAAGAACAAAAGAAAGAAAAAACTAAGAAATATGACTCATGAATCAAAAATAAGAATATGGCCAACAGTTAGAGTATTGACTAAAAGATAAAAGAAAATTCAGCCGTAAAATGACAAATGTGATATTTTACAATCTTGTCCAGCGTCTGACTTTAAAGGGGTAAAATGTAACCAAAGTAAGGAGACAAGTTTCTGGAGTTTTAGGAGAGGAATGTTGTCCCATTCTGGTCTGATGCAGGATCCTTGCTGCTCTACAGTCCTTGACCTCGGTTGCTGGATTTTTTTGTTTCACGATCTGCCATGAGCTTTCTACATGCTGCAGGTCTGGACAGCTGGCAGGCCAGTTCAGCCCCCGGACTCGTCTCCAGTAAAGCTGTTGTGAAGGTTGCAGTGTGTGGTTCAGCCTCAGTCTTGCTGAAATCTGCAAGGCTTTCCCTTGAAAGAGACGTTGTCCGGATGGGAGCAGATGTTGCTCTAAAACATCCATCATGTACTTTTCAGCATTGATGGAGCTTTACAGATGTGGAAGCTCCCCACGCCACAGGCACTAATGCAAGCCCATACCATCAGAGACTGATAAAACACTGGATGCTCCCTCCAAAAGAAGTTTCCATAATAATTTCTAATTTTGGTTCATCTCACCCAACAGTTGTTTACTTTGCTTCAGACCACTTAAAAGAACTTTGGTCCAGAGAAGATGGCAGAGTTTCAGGATCTCCTTGTGCCTTATGCAACCTTCTCATTTCATCCATTCCTCATAATGCATGCTAAATAGACTTTGGGTCCCACTGTGCAATTGCTTGCAAAAGCTTCTTCTTTTAAAGTAATCATGGAGGAACAGACTCTCCCTAGCTGCTGCTTCCTGCCTGGACAATTTGACCAAACGAGGAAATCAGAATATTATGATAAGATAGGGTCCAGATTGCTGCAAAAACTTCTAAAACATACATACACCTCTTTTCTTGAGCTTTGCGTGATGTTAAACTTCTTTTTTTTTAAATAAACCTTTGTTCAACCAGATTAAAATCCCACTGAGAATGAGATCTCTTTTGTACCAGTGACCACAGCCAAGAGGACAGAAGCACACGTCATAAAAATGGAAGAAATATATTTGCAAAGTACATTGAAACAATAAATTAAAACAACCAATAATTCAGTCATTTCATACATTCAGTAGCTTTTAAAGTGGAATAGTTTGGAATAGGTTGTCTGTTGTTTGGTAAGTTATTAAAAGTACAAGTAGCAGCAACACACAGACTCTGGCCAAAAGATTCTCACTGTCGGGAAATTAAAAAACAACAAAAAGCTTGAATTGAAATGAGTTGTAACATCTTTGTTTTTATGGTGTTCTAAGCTGTCGGGCTAAAAGCTTTTCCCAGTCCAGTTTGGACTCAACCATCAAATGATAAATATCACTGTGAGGCATCATAGTTTTTGTTTCGTTGAAGAAGACAAGATGGAGAAGTTGGAGCTAGTCCAAGAAGAGCCTTATACAGGGTGACAATAAATCGTTCTGACGTGGAGGACAAGCTAGAAGACATGAAAAAACAAAGACATGGGTCCTTTAACTGGAGGTTGTAGTTTATTCATCAGAGAAAAAAGCTTTGAACTTTGCTCATTCTGATGGAAACTCTCATGAGAAACACTCATGAACATGCACACGGCCTTTTTAAGATTTTAAAACAAATAACCAATGAGAAGAATCAATAAATTATTTGTATTGTTCCTTCAATACAAATCTGAATGCAGCACAAAGTGTTTTCCAAACACAAATATAAAAAATCATATAAAATCAAAAAACTCTGATGTATTAAAATGATTATATTCTAACCTTTTACCACTTATTTCACACTGTTTTCTAGCATATTCATGGGTAGGGATGGTATATTTGTATATGGACATCAGTGAGTCATCCGATACACTGCTGCTCACTGAAGAATACATATATACATATATATATGTGTACATGCATACATTGTAATTACCAAATTTACTTTAGCAATAAACAGGAAAAGACAATGGTACAGCCAAATATTAGATGATATTCATATTATACAAACATGAAAACAGTATTCTATGAATATTTTTGAAGAATGTATCAAAATAAATGAACTAAAAAAAAGTGGAATATGATTAAGAAATAAAAAGTAATACTGTATGTCTGTAAAGGAAAATATTGTACATAAAAAAAACCCACATGGAACTGTTTCTTCATAATTCATGAAAGGGTTAAACTACATGCAGAGGATCACCAGTGGTGTCAAGGTAAAAAACGGACTCTTTAAAACTTTATTCGTTTATTATTTAATTCTCAAAAATGGAGATTTGTCTTTGGCTCTGGCATAAAGACAACTGTACAGCACAATAATATAGAAGAAGATGAAAAATAATGAATAGAAACAATGAAGTGACACATCCCACCGGGTTAAACAAAGGAGTGGAAAAGAAAAAAAGTTTTCATGAGTTACCAATAAACAGGTTTCCATTCACTAGTGAAGTAAATCTGTATATCTTAAATGGTAAATGGACTGTACTTGTATAGTACTTTTCTAGTCACATGACCGCTCAGAGCCCTTTAACACTACATGTTCATTCACTCATTCACACACACATTCATACAGCACTTATATTAATACATACTTAGTGCTTTTCTGTGCATTCATACCCCCAATAGGCACATTGGGAGGCAACATGGGGTTCAGTGTCTTGCCCAAGGAGACTTTGACATGTAGTCAGGGGGCCAGGAAGCAAACCACCAACTTTCCATTTGCCAGACGACTGCTCTTCCACCCTGAGCTACAGCCGCCCCAAAAAACTAGAAAAAAGAAACGTGAATGAGCTTGAAACAGAGTATTGTACAACCATCTTGAACTTTATTTCAAATGCAAAAAAAAACAAGGTTAAATTAAAGAAAAAGTTCATGTATGAATAGAATATGAGACTGTAAAGAACATATTGCTTTCTTAGAACAGACCTCTGTACTGATGCTGTGTTTTTCCTGGCATTTGGTAGTTTGTCCCCAGCATACTGCCTCAGCTATATGGGCTGTTGCAGCTTCTGTCTCTTTATGTCATTTCAGACTGACTCTGGGACCTTCAGGACCCTGTGGGAGCCACTCCATCCGTTGCAGGACTACATTTTTCTTTTGGTTGAAGGTATTTCCCTGTGACTCCATATGGCTGAGTTATCCTGCCTCAGATTGAATTTAGGAAATGCCTCCCTGGTGGTATTGCATGATGGTCTTTGCTCTGTCTCCCTCTCTGTTTTGGATTGAATCTTACTATATATATAAAAAAAACAAAAAAACATTATACCCTGCTACAACATTAATTTCCCTCTAAGAGAGATAAATAAAGTATATTTGATTTCATTTCATATATATGAAATGAAAAGTACATTAAATAGGTTTTATATATTCATATACATTATATATAAGTACTGGGATAGGCTTCGGCTTCCCTCCGACCCTGAATTGGAATGAAAGGCATAGAAATATGCATCTCTATCATCTAAAAATAAACCTCAAGAACAAATCATCATGACTCAGCTGATGTGTGACTTTGGTCCGACTGCGGTGGTGTCTTGGATTTGCCAGTAGATGGTGGTCTGTTCACATTTTCTCCCCCTCAGAAATGTTAACGCACTTGCATTGCCTCGGTTGTTTTTCTTGCAACTGTTATTTCCCCTCATTTAAATTCTTCAGTATATTGTGTTATTTATGTGTAAAATGCTGTGTTTTTTCCCCACCTTTTGCTGCTGTAAAAGTTTGAAATTCCCCTGGTGGGATGAGAAAAGCTCTGTATGACCTTTATAGACGAGGCAGTGGTCGTGAGCAGGTGGAAAACTCAGATCTTAACTCCTCTGTGGTGTTTGCTTCACTGCAGCTGCTGGATTTCTCTGTAGCAGTGAAACTTAATACAGACTGGAGTTCATCAGCTGAGCTGCTCTTTCTCCTCTTAAACTTGAATTAAACTGAGCTCAAAAGAGCTTCAGACATCAAAGCAGGACTCTGAAACTCAGAATGACTCCTGTAATTTTATTCCAACAATGTTGCCACAAGAGATATCTGATCAAGTTCTTTTACATGGCCGATCATTTCACAGCTTCTATGTGATGAAGGAAAATCCCAGTGAGTGATGAATACAATAAATCTTTATGCATAAAAACACAAAAACATCCTTTTTTAAAAACGGAATGTAGCTCTGGGTGAGCTTTTTGATACTCTATAAAGACCTAGCATCCTGTATTGTCTGTTCCTGTTGACCTCTTTCAAGCTTCTATAGTTAACTTGTGGTCTTGACACCTTTTTTTTCTGAGGACACACAAAAAAGAAAAACAACCATGAATTTATTTAACAAAAATGACCTAAATAGAAAAAAAGAAATAACTCTTGTTTATATAAAGTGTATCTACATGTTTCCCCAAAGTCCTCAGAAGTCTTTCTCCTCTTCTGTCTTCAAGATATAGTGTGAATCACCTGAATTATCAAAGAAAGAGACACAATAAAGAGCATATCAGGTCAGTGTAAGAGGCAGAAAAGAAGCCCACTCATTTTGTATGTTTACATCCCCCCCAGCACCTCCCTCAGTCTTACAGGTTGCTGTCAGAGGAAATGCCGCTTTAGTGCAGGGGCGAGTGCACCCACAGTCTTTCCACCAACCCAGCGGATAGTCAACAAGCTGCCTTGAAGTGATCAGTAATGGGGATTCACACCACATATATAAACACTTTCAGTGTGTTTAGAAAACCCAGACAAGGGTTTTAAGTGCCTTCAAACTCTATTGTCATATGCTGTACATACAGAAGCAATGCAGACAAAATGAGAAGGCGTTTATCCAGGATGAACTAAAAATCTAAAACCAGACATCCATAACTCCTCCAACTCTTCATTTAGCTGTCTGTTGCACATAGTTTAGCAGGAATGAGAGCTTCTTAAATCAATCTTGAATATAACTTTCTTTTAATGCTCAGCCTGGCTGGATGGAGGTATGATCTGTTTACATGATCTGTGTTCTGTACCATCTCATCCACAGCTGGAACACACTGGAGCCAGGAGGCAAAACAGCATGTGTGATGCACATGTTTAGTCATGCTGTGTGGTTTATTTTATTTTAGTCATGTTTGTTGCCAATTTCTGTAAACAGCTCGGGTAAGTGTGGCAAGATATGTGGGATAACATTATTATTATTATTATTATTATTATTATTATTATTATTATTATTATTATTATTATTATTATTATTATTATTATTATTATGACCCATCCATCCATTTTCTGTACCATGGTCTTCCCTCTAAAATCTCTGAGCGTGGGCCATTGTTTCTCCTCACAAACCCTCCAAAACGGCGAAGCACAGCAGTTGCTCTGTTAATGGCTGCATCAACGAGCACACAAGTCTGTATAAACTTCATCTGAGCCCCTGAAGACTCAGTGGATGGAGTTCATTTTTGATGGACATTTACCCGCAAGACTTCCCAAAGTTTTGTATGTGTGCACCCAGCATTTTGAGGAGGACTGTTTTCACTACTTGGGTGCATAAAATGCAGGCTTCGCCAAACAGCTGAAGTTGAAGCATGGATCGGTAGCAACTGTCCGTGATACATCTGTAAAGGTAGG
>JBBBVU010000014.1:4674342-4690589 GCA_037177055.1 Atherinosoma microstoma
ATTATTATTATTATTATTATTATTATTATTATTATTATTATTATTATTATTATTATTATTATTATTATTATTACATTGTCATTATTATCATTACATTGTCATTATTATTATTAATATGATTATTATTATTGTTGTTGTTATTGTTATTATTATTTTTTATTGTTATTATTATTAACCAAATTTCAAGTCATTTTCTAAAAATCTAAATCTTAATGCATTCATAGGATAAAAATAAGGCTTATTCATATGTATTTATGTATATATGTATAAATAAGCTATATAGCTATCATATCATTATAATAATCATTCATTTTTCCGTTACAAAAGTCATGTCTTTCTTTAAAGCTCACTTAAACAACATAAAGCAACCCCTACCACCCCACCCTCCAACTCCAAGAGCAGTTTTATTTGAAGGGAAAACTACTTTTAGTAAGAGGGGCTATAAACTCCCTGGCAACAAAAAAGGCTGTAAAGAATAGAAAAAGATATAATTGGACAATCAAGATCCTCCCTTCTAACAACCCCTGAGCAGTCAAGTTTAAAGATGACTTTCACTTATGGCTGCAGTAAATCATAACACCACAATTAATAAACCAAGTTTAGAAAAACAAATACGGCTGCTTGTGAGTGATAAATTGTGAATATTTAGAAATGTGACACAAAACGACAAACAATCTCTGGGAAAACTATTATGTTTGGTCTTGTTGCTTCATTTCCATGTCATCAATTATATTTAGAAGCTGCCTATACAGCACCGTGGAAATCCTTTTTCTTAGTTTCCCAGTCAGTTTTTTTTCCACTGTGCCCACAGATTTACTCAGAATGCAAATCTGTGCACGCACTTTATAAACCTGAGAGAATGGATTACAAACCCGAATGCACTGATCACAAAATTGAAAGAAAGGTTTTTAATCAGAGAAAATGGATTTCCACTAAGCAAAGAAATGTGTGCTAGAAATGCTAATCCACCTTTGCAAATATTAGCTCATATGAGGTTTGCTTTGGTGCACATAGGTCTTCATACAGATGTTTCCACTCCTGCAAACTCCTGACTGGTCTTCTGGTTGTCCATCTATCAAGTTCATCCATGTCCACGGAGGAATTTAGAGTCTCAAAATATCCATCTGACCAAGCTCTCCCATCCTATATAAATCAGTTTAGCTGGGTAGCAACACTGCTGGTGTGAACCTAAACCCCAAAAAATTCTAATTGTGGAGATTTCTGAGAGAATTTACTGAAGGGGGGGGGGGTAACCAAAATGTCCCTAACAAAACAACATGAGGAAAGGGGTTGGAGTCATACACTGTATAAAAGTCAACACTGAACATCTTACAAAGACACTGGAGATCATCCTTAATAGGAATGCTTTGATTCTGCTCTAATGAATGTTATACAAACTAATAGATATTAGAATTATTCACTTTTGTTCATGGTAGAAATATTTGCTTTGGCAGGAAGCAAGAAATTCCCATTTATATTCTAAAGACAAAGAACTTTTCTGGCTACAGAGATTTTTTTAGAGTATAACTAATAAGGGGCTGGATATGAAAGTGGTGGGTTCTTCTCTTTTTGAAGTAATGGTAACATTTCCTGAAATACCTCTAACCACTTCTGCTTCTGAAGCAACCTGTTGTAGTCTGCAACAGAAAAACGGATAAACGGTCTTACAAATAGTTCAGAAACAAAGAAAAGTTAGGCTTTTCTTACAAGCGAGCACTCTTTTTTTTAGGTCCATTTCACTGAATGGGTGTTATTTCTGTCCTCAGGAATTTAAATGTATAAAAGCGCATGAAAATAAACTGTAAAATATGTTGGTGTAGATTCTCAGTCTTCCAGCTCATGTTAATCCTACAAGCTTGAATAAAAAGCAACGGGATATAATTTTGTCTCTTGAAAACGCTTTCAAATGTTTTTGATTCAAGAACAACTGAAAGTGTCCTGCACATTCATCTGATTTAAAATTTAGGATATGATATTAAATGGATTAATAAAAACAACCAAGAACACTGAAATATAATGAATCAAATCCTTCAATAGCACCTGCTTTAAATCTATTTTTTTCAGAATAAATCCATAATATTTTAGTTAAAATACACATATCAGTTGTATCCCTGCTGTAACCAAAACACATTATACCATCTGAAAAAACAATATATTACATCCATTGGATCCTCTAGACCAAAATTAAGTTCTTTCATTTATTGTTCTGTGTATTTTATTCTATTTTAACTATGATAAAGTTAATCTTAAAATAATGATTTCTTAGATCTTAAAAAAAAAAGACTTTAGATCTTTTAGAAAATGCAATTATTTGAACATGTATCCAACAATAAAAACTTAAGAGAAAAATGAAGGAAAGACTTGACATGCTTTTTGTATATCACATTAGTTTTGGTAACAGGACTAAGAAATATACGATAATCTTTAGAAACTTGGTCAAAAATAGGATAAAACTCCCTGAGATTGACCAAAGCACACTATAAATAGTTACATATTTATGTTATTAGACTCAGTTTTAGGAAAGAAAAGTTCAGTTTTTGAGAGTTACAAGTAAATGGCACATATCTAATTAAATGACCCATGTAAACTAAACTCTAAAGCAAGGCCATGTCATTAGATGGGCTTTAAAAGGCACAAAGTAAATATGTTGTCCTGCTGTTCAGGGGTTTAAATTCTGCTATATGTCAAGAAGTCATTCGGTCATACTCGCCTCCCCTGAGGTATCACTGGTTACCACTAAAAACACTTCAGATTCCCTCACCATGAAGTGAACACAGCTGAATAGCCTTACAGCCCCACCCTGCAATAATCAGGAGTCAATCCTTGCAGCACAAAAACTTCCACTTTTAAAATGATTGTGCTAAATTATATGCACGCTCTAGCTGAGATGCACTGCATGGAGAATTGATCATATAAAGAAATCTGGACACCATGACATGACTGCTGGAAAATAAGGTTACAAGCCAGAAACATCTGGATAATTCTGCCCAGAAATACAAAACATACACATGCCTCTTCTTTTTAAAAACTTTGGATAATATTTGAGGTGATAATAAAATAATAATAATAATAATAATTTGAAATAAGCCAAAAAAACAGAGAAACCATGTCATGAACGCTTTAAACGTTTAAACTATGCCTTCCCCTTGACCTCTTGACGTCACTCATTTTGATCCTCCATAATAAAGCACTTTGTCAGTCAATGAATAGACTTGATGCCTTGTTTCATTACTCACAGCAACCCCATACACAATAGGATAGAGCAGGTTTACCCAGACGACGATTAAAGACCCAAGGATTTTGGCCGCCGCCAGCACCGCGTAGCCTGCGGAGGTCCACACGACCGGCAGGTCCTTCACTGTTACTATGTTGGATGGAGATGTTGTCCGTGTATTTTTTATCGTCTCAGTCGTGGTCAGACACTCTATATCAAGATAAAATAAATTTAAAAAAAGAAAAAGAGAAAAATATGTGTTTAAAATAGGAAAATAATTGAATTACTCCACAAAATGTTAGAATCTGATTCTCTGTAAGCAAATTGTGTCACTGAAGTCGTGGCAGAAATTGTACAGAAAACATAGTGAATGTTGAAGTGGAATGGAAAGTATGATGTAGATAGAAACACATAAAAATGGGTTTCCTGTCTTTTGCTGTGGTTTAACACAATCTGTCAACATATTGTGTAAGTGAAAGCAAATCCTGCTTCATAAACTTTGTTTTAGATTCATTAAAAACCTTTTATTCCTTCAGAAATTATATTTCTAAAACTTCATCAACAATTCTGCACATTTAATACTGGTACTACATGACTTTTGGAGCTTACATACAATAACCTACATATCTTTAAGTGAATTATGAAAAGGAAAATAATTAACTTGATACCCACAAATTAAAAAAATTAACTGGAAGACAATTATATTTGTAAATGAAAATATACAAGGAAAAAAAGCAATGCATTGTTTATATTCATGTGTTGCTTCCTTTAATTACTCTGGTGTCATTTATTTTATTTTACTAGAGGTTAAATTCAAAGCTTACCATGAACTTTGACATTGACGTTCCCTTTTCCATTTTTACCCCCTACATTAGCGCTGATGCTACACTCATATGTGGCTGAGTCTGTGGGCATCACACTGAGCAGCAGCAGGCTGTGCCTCTCTCCAAACTCAGCAGACCGATTGAAGTTGTACCTCAGAGGGTTGTTGTCACCTTTACTTTTCCTGATAATTCCCTCCCTTTTGTCGTCACTGATCTGTTCAAAGTAGCAAAAAAAATGTTTCAGAATAAAGTTAAATAACTAGAAATGTGAAATTTAATTTACAGTGTGCTGTAAAGTGTGCTTCTCACCTTGTACCATGCCAGTGAGAGGAAATCCATGTCATCGCTGTTGACAGCTGGACATGGGATGGAAACGTCATCGTGGCAGTTTGCTTGGATTTCTGGATGACTCTGAGTTGCAGAAAGCAGCAGCAGCATCTGATACAATCAAAGCGCAATATACTCAGAGCACATGCATTTCTGGATTGATAAAAGGATTAATAAAATAGTAATTAAATCACATTAGCTTGCATTTTAAGGAACTTAAATATTTATTTTACTCACGCTGGTGCTGATGAACAGTATCGTCCGAGTCATGTCTGAACCCGGCACTTGGGTTTTCTATACTGAGGGTTGGGGTTTTTTCTCTCACTTCACTTAAAACCAAGTCTATTTCCTGAGAAAGCGAAAGAGGCCAATTTAACAGGAAGAATCAAGCCCTATAAAATATGAAGAACATATGCCACCAGGGGGTGTTTGGGAACTGGATTATTACCCTGTTTTTAGTTATATAACAACTACAACAAGAACAAATTCAGCTCTATAAAACAGCAGCTCAAAGAGTAAGTTAGATATGGCCTCCATCATTTTTTAAAGAAATATATATACATAAATGAAGTGTTGTGTAGTCATCACAGAGTATGTCATGTCTTCTGTGCCCGAGCTTATAAAAGTTTGAGAGTTGAAGTCAGAGGGGGATGTGGTTGCTGAGAGGTTTGGTGTTCATTACATCTATTATTGTAGGTTATTGTTGAGAAAATCTGAAGGTTTCAGGAAAAAGGAGAAAGTTATCAAGAGTTATTCCAAATAATAATATAATAATAAATAATATATAATAAAATGGTACTCCCTATCTTTTCATTTAGTAGCCAGGGGCGGAAGTAGCGGGGTGGCCAGGGTGGTACAGGCCACTGGAGGGAAGAGGACAGGAACATCTTTCCAAACATGCATTGACCACCAATGTCACTAAACCAGTTTGGAATTAATTCTAAAGTGGTTCTCAAATGAATGAACCTTTAAAAATATTGATATCTGGCAGCCCATTTTTAGAGAAGTCTTTGTCCCTGTGCAAGTACAACTACTAATGTTATGTTAGGCTATTAACCTGATGTTAGCATGAAGGCAAGGCATATGGCATATTTCATGTACAAGACAATTTGTGCTTTACATAAAAGATTAGAAGCATTACAGCAGGATGCAGAAGAAGCATTTAAAAGTATTAAAAACAAACTTTAGAATAAATGAAATAAAACGGAAGAAAAAAAAGGAACCCTCAAAGAAGATAGGATAAAGTGCAAAAATAAAAGTTAATTATCAGTTGTTTCCATAAAGGCGGCAAAAGGAAAAGTTTTTAACCCTGATTTAAAACAGCTGAGAGTTTCAGCAGACTTGCAGTTTTCTGGGAGCTACGTAGCAGTGCTAATCTAGTTTTATGCTAGCACTAGTTTTAAGGTGATGTGGGGAAACCATGTCATATTTAGTTTTCAGTGAGTGCATTATGGGGCTACACATCAAGATTTTCACACTGGAGGTGAAAATAAACTATAGAGATGCTCAAAGCAGTATCCAAGTTACTTAGTAGAAACTACATGATCCGCTTTAATTTAAACAGATGGCTAGGCTAGCAAGGCTGCAAGTTGATCTTAACCCTGTAATACTATATGTATTACATTTAATACAGTTTCTGAGACCTTTTGCATCATTTTATGGTAAAAATTTGGCTCAAAACCCTGTTGCACACAATATGATACTTGTCTTCTGCCCCCTGGTGGATACAATGATAATTCAATAATGCACTACAATCATTTTGACATATCACACAGGAATAAATGATAACTATACAGGTCCAAATAAAGACTTTAGAAAAAAATACTTTTTGTATAGTAAGATATAAGAATAAAGAGAAAGGGAAATATTTCTGACTTTTTTGTGAAGAAAAACACAGATCAGGCTGAGTTAAACCCCAACCCCCATTATCAACAGCCCCCACAACTCCCAACGTGGACATATCCACACAAACCATTGTGGTCAGACGCAAGGATACAGTCTACCACCAGACAGTGAGAACCGAGCCAGAACTGCTAGCGGGAGAAGACGTTGATCCCCCCACCACCACATCAAGCTCCACATACTGCACCCCAGAACAACCATCTTACCTTTCTATGGACTTTATTGAACTTGTTGCAAATATTTCTACTTTGTGATCCAGATTATTAATGTAAAGATGTTTTATTTCTCACGTCTCTCTGATGTGACAACTTATCACAGCAGTGTATGTGAGTGTGTGGTAGAGAGAGAGAGAGGGGAACACAATCATTTCCTTTCTTTGTATATGTCCCCCTGATAAAGTCTTGCCCATCCTCTCCCCCTTATGTATAAAAGTCTCGCTCCACCAGCCTGTCTTCTTGGGTGTCAAAATTAACCATCATCCTTAGCTGTAGTTTGTTGTCACTTTTATGCTGTTATGATAAAACGATGTGCTTTACAGGCTAGGCAGACTTACTTCTTATCCAGCTCAGAAAGAAGGAATATCTTTCCTAATTCACAGAGTTGCATGTGGTTGTCCACCTTTTTTTTGTGTGTGTGAGAAATAAGAAAAGAGGAAATGAGAATATGACTCTCTCTTCCTCTTTGAACTGGGAGCTCAGAGAGGAAGAGACCAGTTGCTTGTAACAGGGAACTATGATTTCAACATAAATGGTTATCTTATGTATAAAGTTAGAACATTTTTAAAAGAAATCAGCTGTTTTTTCATCACAAATAGTTTGTTTAGGATCATCATGATTATATAAAAGACTTGAGATACTTAAATGATAGTGAGAACAAAAAAATGGATCAAGTCCAATCATTAGTTTTATCAGTGTTTATCCAGCATCATGTACCAATTAAGTTGGCGCACTCATTACTTCCGGCAGTGTTACGACTTTTACATCCTCTTCCTCAAATGTCAACAATCTGTTCTGACACTTATTACCCAAGTAAGAAATTAGCAAGAAAATGCTGTATGCATGCAGCATATAAACAAGAACATATTCGTACCGATGCAGAAATAAGTCAGAACTTTCCTGATAAAATGAGCTCATATGGTGACATGTTTACAGCTGTGTCTTCTTGACTTCACAAGTATTTTCTAACTTTAGCTTTACTAATGTTTGCTACCCCCAGCACTGTTTCCCATGTCCTGTTTTATAGTTGGAGAGGTGATTTTAGGGCTACTTAGCATATGGTGAAATTTTATATCATTTAATGTTATTTACTCACTCTAAATTTAATTAAATTTACCCCAATATTTATTCTCACTCTTACCCTGGGAAGCCATTTCTACCCTCTGTCATGTTTTATGCATCGGGTTACAGTAATTCATGCTTATGCAAACATCCCTACATTATGTCGGGGGGTGGGGGGCTCTGAGTACATCACGTGCTGCATTCAATTGCACTTGGGTATCTGAGATTTTCTCAAATAAAGAGCAGTTTACACTGGATTTTGGTTAGAATTTGATTGTCTAAACTTGGAATGGCCCTTTTGGGTGGGATTGGGTCACACATTTAGCTCCACCCTTACATACTAAGATACAGGCCTCTGAAAACAAGCTGGATGGTTCCTCTCTTCTTCACTGAAGAATTTAAAGAGACAGTTTTTTTCCCTCACATCCATCCATCTGAAAAAAACTCATGCCAACAGATGGTGGATTCATCCAGATTAATACATCTGTTACTATTTTTCTTTGCATTTCTATATGCAGCAATGAGCTGACGAAAGCTTTTAGAAATATCTGAGCTCATGTAGAGATTTCCACTACAGGAAATCAACCACCAGGGGAAACTAAGAACACAACTATCTAACATAGTTTATACTTACGCACGGAGTTCTCCAAATGTTTGGAATATCTGGATAATATTAAGTACAGAAGAAGACAAAAATACCTCAACTTTAAATCTATTTTGGGAAAAACTCTTGAACTGAGCAACTATTTCTCCATGCTTACTTTCACAAAGTTTCAGCCTCTCTGTGATGTTCTCTTTATACACAATTATATTGTCAGTCCCCTAATTTACAGTAAAAATGTTTCATTAAGGAGTTTTTTTTATCATAATAAATTAATCTAATGTTCCCCAATTTGAAAATACAATTAATAATAATAAAGATTTGATCAAAGGGTTGAATGTGAAATGTTTTGGAGATGACTGATGTTCATTGAAATGTTTCTTCCATCCAGAATCTGTCTTGGCTCGCATTAATCTTGCACTCATGCACACCGACACACACACTCTTATGAGTCTGGCTCATCCTGTTGTTTTTATGGAAGGGGAACTAACCATTGTCTCTCTTCAAGCATATTATTTGTATGTGTCGTTCTTGTTGACAAAAGAGGTCGATATATGGTTATTAATAGCAGAGTGACTTTATGGAAAAGGGAAGCGTGAGCTCTTTGGATTCCCCCATCTCACATCAAACAATACCTCATTCAGCAGCAGCTGGCACTGCAAGAAAAGAGGCACAGAAATGTACTGATTTCACAACAAAACATGAGTGGAAATGAGGATGTTTTTTTTCTTCCTATTGGCCACTTTCCACTGGACACCAGCAACTGCAGCTGTGAGCAGTTTAATATCTGTGACTGGGAGTAATCTCAGAGTGAGACATAAATATCCCATGTAAAATCACCATACTCCACATTTATGAAATATCTTTCAGTCGCAGATGTGCTGATATTTCACTGCTGCATTGAATGAAACACCACAATCAAACACAAGGTAGTTTTAGAGTTCATGCAAACTACAAGTCATAAGGAAATAATAGGGTCACAGAGTTCGGTGGGAAAAACGGCACAAGCTCGTAAGACTGATCCAAACTGTGTTTTTCGCTGAATCTGCACCAACAGCTTTAATTGTTGGTGTAAATGTGACAGAGTGCAACGTGCGATGTATGCATGTTTGCGTTTTGATTTTTGCCTCTCTGTGCTGCAGTTAAAGGGTGTTGCACGCCACAGTAAATCCCAGAGGTTGTTAGCACGCCCAGCTGCTAGCGCTGGCCTCCATGTTTCTGTCAGAGAGGTTGTTCGCTGCACACTCTGTCGCCTCTGATTGAGGAAATCCTCTGACTGTTTGCTCTGTTAGCTGAGATGAAACATCCCAATGGTTCCGCCATCTCTCCCACAGGTCCTGTACACAGAGACTTTCCCATGAAGACCATACATGTTTACAAGGGTTTGACAGATATATCGCTCTTATATAGACCCCGACAGCAACAGTGTGTCTGTGCCAGACACGGAGATGGATGATATTGTGATATAAAACAGGTTATTTTATTGTTTACTCCACCATAGTTCCTAAAGGAAACATGGACACTGTGCAAATCTGAAAAGAAAAATAACTTCATTTTATTAGAAAACAAATCAAATATTGAACATTTCATGAAAAAGATCTTCAATTTGTTTTAACCAAAATGTTTGCAACATGTCGGGGCAACAAAAGACTGGACAAGTCGGGCGGTACTAACAGGAAACAGCAGGAGGAGCGGGCTGCAGCTAATTAGTTGACTTGACAAAAACATGACTGAGTATAAAAAGAGCACCTTAGAGAGGCAGAGTCTCTCAGACGTATTGATGGGCAGAAGTTCAGCAATCTGCAAAAAACTGCTGCAACTTGCAACGTCTGAATATTCTATCATCTAAATTAGATTTTATTATCAAAATCTAGAGACATCTCTGTGTGCAAGGCACATGGTTAAAAATCAATAATGGATGCCCTCTATGTTCTGGCCCGACATTGAAAATAGGCATGAGTATATCATGGCTAATCAATCTTAACTTAGCACCATTTTTTATTAAATTCTATTCGTCCATTCATTGTCTATACCCACATATTCCAATGCTGGGTCATGGGGGGCTTTAACTTGCAGCTGTTATGAGGTGAGATGCAGACTACTACACCCTGGACAAGTTGCCAGTCTATCACAGGGTCAACACAGAGAGACAAGCAATAACTCACGTTCATACATAACATGCACATTTTTGGACTGTGGGAGAAAGACGGAGAACTCACACATCCAAAGACAGGATGTGTGCAACAGGACTAACCAACATACCACCGTGTAGCCCATTTTTCTTTTATTGTATTTTATATGAAGAAATAACTTGGAAAATTAGCACCATATTTAAACACATTGGGAAATGTTTATTAAGGCCAGAAATCAGTGAGTTTCTCATATGTTTCTATTGAGACTGTAAAGTTAACAAGACACAGCCATGATTTTGGTTAATTTGGTTTAAATTTACATCGTATTGTACAAATACTGTGGAGCTTCTAACATCCGGTCCCAGTCCATCTATTCTCAATTAAATGGAAAAAATAAAAATGTACTTCCAGTACAAGTTGTAAGGTCAAGTTTTTAGCATAAAGTTCCAAGATTAAAGCCCAATATAGTGACTTATGACGCCTTATAACCACGAGTCTATGAAATGAACACAGTTGGATGTATTTGACTGTGCTCTAATTGGTTTACTTTGAATGGGCCAAAAAAAGGGTCACACTTTGCAGGGAATCCAATTTCAGCACAAAACTGGCCTGTTGATGAGCAAATCTCAGTCTTTGCAAAACTGTGAGCTTGACTGGATTTGTAACTTTTAATTTGTATAAAGTCCATGCACTTGGTCTAAACCACACCATCTAATGTGCCAGAATCTGGGCAGAGGTTGTGGATCAGGGTCAATAATCTTGTCCAGTGTATGAATCTGTATTGCTTATCTTGTTATTTGATAGTCCAGTTCCATTGCTCTCTGTAAGATCCATGTTTTCTCTTTTTTCTTTCATTCTCCACCAAATTTAACAAATTATTCAATTTTTTTACTCAGACTATCCAAATCTAAGTAGTGAAGCACAGTGGTGGGTGCAGATAACAGGAGAGTGTTCCTCACAAGGTTGCACTCCCATCCCAAACTGCAGCTAAGTGTGACCAACCTGCACAGTCTCTCCCTCTGCACTTCTTCTTGGAACCAAAGGAGTCACCCCCTTCTGGCTATTCGACAGAATGCAGGTTTAACATACTTCAGCCTGGTTTTTCAGATCTGAGGATACATCCATCTTTTATCCACAGTCTGTGAATTAGGATGGGAGTGGCTTCATTTAATGAGCTCATTTTTAACCCAGCTCTTTTAGATAAGGGGCATAAGACTTGCTTTATACATCCGATGATGCAGCCAGAGAAAAAGACAGACCATGACCACCTTTATCATCTGAGCACCATGAATGTCTGAACAAAATGCCTCTGCAATCATTGCAAGGATACTGTGTCCTGGACCAAAGTAATAAACCGCCTGATGTTGCTGTTATGGCAACCATTCTGCAGGTGATGTTCTTTCAGAAAATCACTCATTAAATCCAAACAGACATGCAAAACTGAAACTGTACACCGGTGATGTTGTCATATGAGAGTTTTGAGTAAATATCATCGGTATCTTTACAGCCTGTTTCTGCTGCTCCTTTGTGGACAAAACATGATTCATATTCTTTTTCATTTCAGATGCATTTCAAACCTCCATAACAACAAACACTGAGACATTGGAGGAAATGATTGCTTCTATCTCCACTCACAATATGTTTTTCTTTCCACCCATTTCATGTGGATGATGTCTTTGTTTTGTAACGCTGACTACAGCTGTAACTGGCTGAAATGATTCTTAGTGAGCGAACTGAGGCTGCAGAGCTGCAACTCACTGCCTACTCAAGTGTTTCTTTAAGGAAGCGAAAAACCCCTTTATAATAAGTGTGTATTGCTAGATTCTCACCTCTGCCTCTGGGCTTTGGCATGCTGCTGACTGCTGGGGGTTGATTGGCCAGCCCTGCAACAAAACACAGCAGTGTTACGAGGATCTGTATTGTTCCCTTAATTTCTTCTCTGGGATTTCCTCTAGGCAGCTCCCCCCCACCCATCCATTCTATTCACTCTGCGGCCCTCAATCATCCTCCCTCTGTCTGAAGGCCCTGCCAAACTCTCTGGCACATGAAAACAATTGTTCTCGCATGTCTGAGGAGACACAACCGGCTCCTTGGACAGCTTTTCTCCCCACAGAAGCTCAGCTGACGGTTAGGCAGACAGACTACCCCCCTCCTTCTTGTGGAAAAGTGGCCGTGTCCAGTAAAATAGGAAGGGAGGTGTCTGAACCTCAAGCCACAAAGTGACACAAGACCATTAATATCTTTGACATGCAGGTGGAGTGAGGGGCCATCTCCCCAGCCTATGGGTATTTGAAACATGCTGAAATGGAGTCTGTAAGCAGAAGCTATTAAAATATTACCATGTGCAGGTTTGTCTAACAAGAGTTCTTTGGCAAGACTACAAAATGCTGAAGATAAGCACCCATCTGGGAATCAGGACTGCGTTCCCAGATGATGCTAAAAAAACGCTTTACATCCTTCCTGTTTCTGGTTCATCTAGTTTAACTATTTTCCCCCTTCTACTGTTGTTGAGCAGGAATACTAAGCTGAGTTCGGACTTGTGTTTCATCTGTAAAGGTGTTTTCAAGCAGCCATTGCTCAACAGGATTCATTTAATTGTGCTTGTTAAATGAATGCAGACTGGTTTCCCTTCTGTTTAGATTACATATAATTCACTATGATCACATTATGTCAGTTTTTTTCCCACTTACATATAAATAACTTTCCAAATAAGGAGGCAAGAACACTTAGCTGTTGTCTGCAGTTAACTGTAATGCAGTTTCCAAACAGGCTTCCAAAATAGCATCTGTGTAAAATGTTAAATAAATAATTATTATAAATTATATATCTATTAAAACTATCAAGAAATTTTGACAGTTTTTGAAAAGCCAGCAACAGCTTTAAAAAAAGTTTTGGGGAAAAAATACTTTATAAGTAGCCCTTTCATTTATATTGTCCGCTGCACCTATTTAACCCTTAAAGCCCAATCAAAGGAAAAATGGGGTGAAAAGTCTCTTTAAAAAAAAAAGAAAATCTAAAGTCTTTATTTTAAAGTCTTAAACAAAATGTATGAAACTAATTAACAAAAATAAATTTTGTGTAATTACCATTTATTACAGTGTTATATGTCAAAATTATTGAAGTGCATTATTGTATTACTACTGTATCTAGGGGGCAGAAGACAAGTATCAGATTATGTACAACTTGGTTTTGAGCCACGTTTTTACCATAAAGTGATGCAAAGATCTCAGAAATTATATGTAATAAATATGATACATTCAGCATTAAAGGGTAAAAGACTTTTTCTAGTATATGCATGGATGATGATATATTTGCAAATTAGCTTCTTCAGTGGATATTAATGAGTCATCCATTTCTCTGCTACTCACTTAAGAATAAATAAATATATTATAATTTTTCATATATATATGTATATATATATATATTTGTGTTATATGAATATGTTTTTAGAAATATTTTTTATATAATAGCTAAAAATAAGTAAAAAAAACGAATCATATTTAAAATAAAGAAAAGCATCACATGTCTGTTGAAATAAAATATTGTATGTGGAAAAATTGTGCCTTTTTAAAAAAAAGTAATTCATACATCGGGATAATTAGATCAATTGGCAACATAATTAAGCAAAGAGTCCATCACAGAGTGTTGTGTCTAATATCCTCAGAATTGTTATTAATGATCAGAAGGGCTATAATAATTAAGAGTAATACTTTTTGGTGTAAAACTGCAGAGAATTTGGGGATTTTATTATCAAATGAGCCATATAGTATTTTTCTTTAACAAAATAACTATGGCTTGAGGAGCACTTCTATACAGCATTGTCTAAAACACAGTATTTCTGCATTGATACATGCAAGTTAAAACATATACATAGAAAAAAAGCAAACATAAATGCAAAAGTAGAAAGCTGCCTTATTTTGTGAATGATAAAAAATAAACTCATGAAATTATCATCCTGCATCCTTATCACAAAGCTAAAAAAAAAAAACTAGCATTTTAAATGAAATAAGAATGTTTAAGTTGGCATCCAGACACTAAACATTTAAAGGAATGCCTTATTTTATTAATATAATGTTATATTCTGCAGAGAACTACAGCATGACTCAGCGAAAGAGATCATGTTCTAAACTACCCGGCTGAGATCCAAGCCTGTTAAACATCTGGAGCATTATGACAAAACATACGAAAAGGGAGTTCCTGCACTGTTGAACAGCTAAAATTCTACATCACGCCGTGAAAGGGGAAATATTCTCATTTTCAGGATAAGTTACACCAGTCCCCAAATGGGTCAAATTTCAAACCAGAAATTTCTATGTTAAAAAATGAATAAATTCTTCTTTTCTTTCGTCTCTGTAATAATTTCGTATTAGAATAAAGGCAGTTTGCCAGATGCATCCTTCAAAGATATTAAATCACAGCAGAGAAAGTTGAATAAGAAGAGGAAACAATAGTTTTATTGTACTTTACAGGCCTGTCTTCCACAATACAAAAGAGATCCAACTATTTGGGTTATTTTTCATCTCGGGTCACACAACTGACAGAAGGAGGAAATAAACTGCTGTCCAGCTTTATGGCATCTCTGCAAGTCTTCCTGCAGAAGAAAAAAAAACCTCTGCTGGGATTAAAAGAGAGACAAGCATCAGAGAAAGAGGAAAAACTCACCAAAGTGAGGAGGTAAACCTTTGCAGTGGTCCCCAGATGGATCCCCTGAACCTTCGCCTGCCGGACATGTTAAACAGATCCGTACTGATCATATCCGCTGTCTTTTCCTTTAACCCTTCTCTTCTGATAGTCTCTGCCATCAATTTCTTACCTGTCAACTTGGTTTAGAAGAAGAAAAAAAAAGGTCATTCTGATTTTGTGGAAGACTCATTGTTGAGTTCGCTTGCTCTAAAAAGTACCACCAGAGAGCTGTACATCTGGGTCCCAGCGCCGGATGATGTCAAGACTGGCGATGACCCAAAGCCCACCGCACAGAGAGTTCCTCAGAGAGGTCGGCTGTGCGGTATTTTCCCTTCCTCTGCCTACGTGACATCTTCCTGCCGGGGGGAGCCTCGGGGAGCCATTTGAGGAGGCCCTGGTCCCTAAACATGGAGGACAAATTCGACTTATCCTGACAAAGCAGGTGGGGGAGGGAAGCTGAGGAAAGCTCAGACCCCCAGCATGCACCTTTAACTGCCTTAAAATTATCTTTCCATACACCTCCCTGTGTCACTGGGGAGCCTTCTTCTGTCACTATGACGACTAAGTTTGCAGTCTTACTCAAAGCCATGCCAGACAGGAACTGTGGCTGAGCTGGTTGCTTGTCTGAGCTGCAACCTGCCTACTAGAGCGCTCATCAGGGCAGCTTCTGAAGACCAAGGAGGAAAGAAAGAGGCTCACAGAGACTGGGCTGCTTTTCTTATTTTCCAGTGAAAGTTGGCTTGGTGCTATGGAGACCACTACAAGGAAACATAAATAAAGAAGCACGAACAAATTAAGTCAAAATCATGCAACTTGTGCAGAACTAAAACTGAGAAAAGAGAAAAAGACAAGCTAAGATTTGCATCATTTGCCATCATTACATTTCACTTCAGTTCAGTGCTCTGCCGTCACCTCTGACCTCTCACCCCATCTCTCCCTGTCCACTGGGCCCACAGCAGTGATTTATTCCTCTGACACACCAACAGCTGTGTTGGGGCTCAGAGCAGAGTGTGGGCTACTATTTGCCGTAACTAATCGAAAACAGACTTCAAAAAACAGCAATGCTAAGGATTTGGGGAAAAAACCACCAGTCAGTGACACCAGAAACCGTGAACCTTTTGCTGGAGCTCTGCGTGCTTCCCAAACAACATCATGGCCACGCTGGTTGAAACCTTAGAAATGTGTGTGTGAATGGGGTGGGGGGGGGGGGGGGGCAAAACCCCTTTGCGCCCTTCCAAACTGGGCTCAAGCCCTTATTTTCCCTGTGACTTTTCCCCACTTTTGTCC
>JBBBVU010000014.1:4690689-4725834 GCA_037177055.1 Atherinosoma microstoma
CCCCCCCCCCCCCCCCCCCCCCCCCCCCCCCCCCCCCCCCCCCCCCCCCCCCCCCCCCCCCCCCCCCCCCAAAAATACATTTAATACCTTCAAAATGGTGATAAGTACAGTATGTTCACTGGGCATTTCAATCACTTTGGTCAAACATGAAGAAAATATTGAAGTGGGTATTTCCCCCCCCAAATCCCACTTAACATTAAAAACAAAAAAGGCCTCAAATTATTGTTTACCCACCTAATTTTAAATCAACATTTGGTTTGTGTCAGAGGTGTGTGTTTGCTTGTCATGAAAACTCAACTTGATCAAAACTGGGGAAAAGATGGAGAAAAAAACCATCATTTTGATAAAATAAATTTTATTTAAAACTTCTGCCTGGAAAAAAAAAAGGACAAAAAAACCCCCTTAAGTTTCAAACAAATGCACTGCATCTTTGAAAGTCTTATGCGTAAAATTCTCAGTCAAGTATAAATAGTCTCTTCTTTGGTTCCATCGTTTGATCCAGCATGTGTACAAGAACATGAGTGCGCGCTCTGGAAAACCAGCCTGGACTCTTCCCTGAGAAAGTCTTTGAGGATTTTCAGGTTGCTAATCATTCTCTGGTCTTCGGTCAGCGCCTCATTCGCAGCGGACCCAGCCCTCGCATTTTCAAACAGTCTTTTCCATCTTTAATCTGAAAGGGAAAAAAAGGCTTAATCATTTTTATTTATTTGCACCAGATTTGACAGTAATTCCCGTTTAGGAGAATAATGACGTTACTGCAGAGCAATAGTACGGGTTGTTGTTTTGTTTTGTTTTTTGTTTAATTTTTACAACTTAACCATTTGGGGGTGTTGTCTGTCACACCATGTGAAGGTGTTCAGTAAAAGAAACAGCCATCTGCTTGGGGAATTTAAAGGAGCGCCAAGCATTTGTGGTGCGTAAAAGCTATTTAAAGGCTTGCAACTCCTGATTAAATGATTAAATAAATGACATCTACGTGGTAGCAGTGGTTTAAACGAAAAGTCGATGCTTCATCAGACACAAACCTTTCAAAATATACTGTCAAGAGCTATAAGATGGGTCTGCGCGCAGAGCTGATACGCCTGTTTAATGTTATAGTCAGTTGTTTTTAACAATTAAAAACAGTTTTTACCCCTTTTCTCTGGTTGCTCAAACAGAAGGTGCAGATGGTCCTCGGCTGCTTCCCTCCACTCTCTCCTTGCGCATGGACTCCGCCGAGGCAGGGCTGTCCGTCAGCGCCGCCGTCTCCAATAAGGAGCACGTTGGCCAGATGGGAAATGTAGCTGGATGCCAGTCGGAGAGTTTCAATCTTGGAGAGCTTTCTGTCCACCGGCTCGGTGGGTATGAGAGTCCGAAGAGCTGTGAATGCGGTGTTGACGCTCTGGGTTCTGCCTCTCTCCCTGGCGTTGGCTGCGCTCCTCTGCCTCATCACCACCACGGAGTCTCCTTCCAGCTTGCGCGAAATCCGTCTCCGTTTTTCACTAGAGCCGCAGTAACTTTGCTCCGAGCTGCCGTCGCTTTCGCTGCGGTTCTCGTCGTCCTCGGAGGTCACATTGAAGTCCGTGAAGATTAAGTGCGTCGCCACAGGCCGCAGCATGGCAAAAGTCATTATTTTAAAAAAAGAAAGAAGTAACTGGCTCTTAATCCACTGTGCGCTCAGTCCGAAAATAAACCCGGTCACTGACCCTACATCTCCATGTGGCAAGAAGTCAGGGATGCGTAACCACCTGCGGGAAAGGACGTTGGAAAGAAAGCTGTCCGACTTTTCATGAGTCAGTTTGTGTTGGCCTAGTTCACGATGGACACAAACCATCAGGTCAGCTGGGCTCTTATAGCTGGAGGGGAGGAGCTGCCAGCAGACTTACAGTAGCTTCAAAAGTCAGACTCCTTTAACTGCACATGGAATAACTACTGACACGCTAGAAACCACAGAAGTTGAAACTTTGCAATTAGAAGACCAAATCACTGATCACAGGATCAAAAGAAACACTGAAACTTGGTGCATTCAATATCAGATACCACAACTTTGATCTATTGAATAACAACTTACATCTATGAATTATAAATTGCACCTTGTAAAGCTAATCAATGATAAATTGTAATAAGAATCAAAAGCAGTAGATTTACTCTATAGTATGTGATTTATTATACATATACATTATGTATAAATGGCATTGGAGTATTGATGCTCGTCAAAGTGGGTCTGATTGACTTAAAACTACCTTGGAAACGTGATTAAGTCTATAAACGTGTCATTTTAAAAGCTAATGTTGTGTTTTGCATTTACAAATAGATCAGCTGTTAAATATAAAAGGAAAGTTGTAAAAAGTACAATAATGTTGATTAATGATGATGATATTTGTAATTAAAAATGGCTAAAACAAAAGTATAACATTGAAAATAAGTAAATATTTTACATAGCAGCTTGCAAAGAACTTTGATGCATAATGAAAACAGGATTTAATGATTAACTCCATAACCACAAATTTGAATGTTTAGAGTCTTTTAAAGGTATTTAGGGACTAAAGTTTACTTTTCGCTCATTATAAAGTCCCTATCTTGTCTTAGTCTGACATGTTTACGGTTCTGCCACCTGCTGAGCTTTGCCTCTGCTGGCTGCTAAACTAAAAATATAAAAATAGCCTATAAGAAGTTCTCTCGTCTAAATATTCCCCTCAGGGATATTCATTAACCTAATTCTGCATCATCACAACACAAAAACACACTTAGAGCGCACAACCCCTAACGACAGGTCTCCACTTAAGAGCTGCCTCTGGCTCGTAGCGAGGATCAGACAGCAGGAGAAAGTTAAGTGTGAGTAAATAAACAATGAACAGATGATCCTGGAATGACAAGGATTTATTTGCTCGCTGCCCTGGGTTCAAAAAAACAAAGCGGTAGCAAATGGATGATTTAGGCCCTCCAAGCCACATCAGTAGACTCAAGCTGGCAGCGAATTGAGCCACTTCAATGTGCCTCAGCTGCATCAACAGTCAGACATCAGACACCCAAACTGCCATCTGAAGGAGCAGCGAGGTCTTTCAAAGGACACGCACTGAACGCAGGACTCTGCAGGGCAAGATGTCAGATCACAGAGATAAACTCTCAAGAGGTTTAGCTTTATGCAAACTAATTAGAAACCTTATGAGTTACACGAGCAAGTTTTTAAAATAATTAGATTTATGTATACAGGGAGTCTCATTGAGACAAGCAGTCTCATTTACAGTTAGAGTGACAAAAAAAAAACATTTAATTACAGACATGTCCAACAATACAGAATATAAATTTGAGTTCATTTAAAAAAAAGATAAGACACAATACATATGTTCAAATGTGCCAACAAATGGTGCCTCAGGTCTCTGTTTGCTGAATGGTTAATTACATTTATTATGAACTCTTGCTGGGGATTTATTAGACGTTATAATGGCTCTAAAGTCAAGTCAAGTTTATTTATGTAGCACATTTCATATGACAAGCACAAACTCAATGTGCTTCAACAACATGGTACCGCATTACACAATCAATACAAGACAAAAAGGGCAAAGATTGCAAATTAAAATAATAAGAAATGCATGTTAAAAACAATAAAAATTTGAATTTTACAATTAAAAATGTAAAGCTTGTGCAAAAATAAATGTTTTACGTTTGCATTTAAAAGAAGATTTAGTTGTAGCAGACCTGAGGGAATTCCAGAGAGTAGGACCGTAAGGACTGAAGGCACCATGAGCTGAACTTTATTTGACTTTATTCTAGGAATACAGAGTAGACTTTTATTTGATGATCTCCAGCATCTGTGTGGTGTGTAAAGAGATTTTTACTTTTATTTTGGTTCCAAGTCTTCTCTCTGAGATCTGCGAAAGGCTGCAGCACTCTTCCGGAATAAGTAGAGGCGAAAGCATGTTGGTTTAGCCACCCGCTGAGGTCCATGTTGTTCTGCTGCAAAGGTCTGCGAGAACAGCAGCTCTGACTGAGCCACAGAGAGGAAAGTTCATTATGTCTACACTCTTATAAGCATGTTTGGCTGTTCCGCACGTGCATCCATTGAGTAAGTACAGAACTATATAAACACAGTCGTGGTCCTCAAGGGATGAACAATGAATATGGAGATGCTGTGGTTAATTATTGGGCTTCAATAAGGTTTAAAAGCTGTTGGATTTATTGTTATATGGTGTGGTACAAATGTGCACGCTGTCCCTTCTAGCTAAGACAGAACATGACTCTAACATTTCCAGTATCAGTAATATATTTCCAGTACAAGAAAATTTTTCTTCCGGGCTTGCTGGTGAGGTCAGCGGATGGGAATGTGCATTAGTAATTACTGGGGTGTGAGTTTGAGTTGCTTATAGGCCACCTTTCTTCTTACTGCAAATCTGGTGGAGTATGGATAATATAGTAAAAACTGAATCACTGTCTTCTAAACATTTTTGTACTGGTTTTGAGTATCTTTTCACTAAAAAACTGCAAATTTTGGACGTTTAAAAAAAAAAGATCAATGGGTGAAAGGAGCAGCCTACATATAGTTGCTTTGCCTAGGTCGTTGTTGCAAATGAGAATTGGTTCTCAGTTGACTTATCTGGTTAAAAAATGGTTGTATCGTATGCTTTCACACATGCATTGGGAGTCCCGAGATGTTATGGAGATGTTCTGTAGCGGAGGCATGTGAGAATGCAAATGTCTGCAACATTTACTTCAGACTTCCAGCAGGAATTTTCCAACCAGTAAAATCTCCGGATCATCAGCAGCGGAGACGATGTATGAACGTGTCAGCGTGTATTCCACAGCTTTTAACATTGCTTTACAAGCAAGCACGTTTGTGTGTGTGCTGGTGAGAGTTTGTCCTTTCTGCTGACCCGTACGCCGCCTTCTCCCTCCCTGCTGTTGTACAGATGCATGCTGGAAGGAGCCTCAAGTGCTATTCTCACGGTGTTGTAAAGAAAACGGTGTGATTTGCCCAGCCTAATTTCTGCATCACATCTAGAGGAAAGCCTTCCTACGACAGCACCTATGGAAAATCTGAACCAAACTATTTGGACTTTCTCTTTTTTTGTGTTCATGAGTGAAAATGGAGCAAAAATGTTAAGAAAATTTGCAGAGCAGCACATTCAGTAAAGAACTTTCTCTGTATAAAATGCATTAATCCTGCATTAAAGTCAGCAGAGCAATAGTTTGACACTTTTTGGAACAGATTAAAAAATATAAAGACTGGAGACTGATATAAAACGTGCTTTGCCTCCACTTTTCCTCCATTTGGAAAAATCTTTGTCTCGCTTATTTGTTCATTTGGCCATACAGTCGTAGAGCTGCAGCTGGAATGTTTGTTTGGGAGGAAACAATAATTATGATAATCATTTTAAAAAAAGCTCCATGCTTAAAATGTTACGTGGTGACCTTCTGACTTTTAATCCAGAAATTCAACAATGAACAGGTCCGCCTAACAACAACTGCGTGTGTAACCCCAGATATGTGTTCCTCTGTGACATGGAGCTCCATTGTTGTCCAAAACCTATTAAAAACACATCAGTCAGGTCACCGCTCTTGGACCGTGTTTCATCTTCCTTCATTCCAATCAACAAACAGTACACTCTAGTTTATGTACGACTGATCACACACTCACTTTCCTGCGGTGCTAAATACATAATTTAACTTGAATAGACCCTGAAAAAAGTGATAATTTAGTTTTGATTGACATTCTCATGTCACTCCCCCTGCTCCGCTTTCTATGCCGGCTTCTGGTCACTGTTTCAAATCAAAGTACTCACCTTCACATCCAGGGCTCTACATGGACAAGCAGCCATGCATCTCAGATCTTCTTCCCATCCATACCACCTCCAGTGCACTCAGATCTAATAACCAGAGCCAGTTGTCTGTTGCACGCACCCGCCTGAAGACCTGTGGGGACTGAGCTTTTACTTCCACGGTCCCCAGACTCTGGACCACTCTCCCCACCAGTATCAGACCTGCTGATAGTGTATAGACAGCTTTAAGTCTTAGTTTAAGACACACTTGTTTAAATGGTTAACCTGTAGTTGCTGGCGTACATCTTTTAATAAAAATTCTTCTTACTTTGTTCTTTTATGCTGTCTTTTAATTTGGATTTATGTTTTAATGTTGTCATGGATTTTATTGTAAAGAATTTTGTTATTTTATTTGCAAAAAAAGCACAAGATAAATAAATCTTTCTTACTTCTCTGATTGAATTGATCTTTGATTTCTTTTCCTATTCATACAAGAGAACTAAAACTTAGTCATAATTTACATGCTTCACATTAACAAGTCCTCTTGACGTGTTTTGATATTTACACAAACATTAAAAACACTTCATCTTTTCTCAGTTTTTGTGTCATCTATTTTTTCCTCCTCGTTTTAGACCCCATTTAAGACTTAATGAAGCCACAACAAACACTTTGGCTTTGCCTCCACCTCAAAGCAAACAGACTGATATTACAGGACAAACCAGTGAAGTTCATCATAATTAACGAGAGACAATGCTTTCTAATGAGTCAGGCATTTCTTTTTAATGGGGGAAACTCTCTGCTTGGCAGGGCGGATCATTAAAAATTTCCCAGTGAACTTGCCAACAGAGTGCAGGCTTGAAGCCTGTGTGCCTAATACGTCCTATTTCTATTATATCACAAGTCTTCTTTTACATCGCTGCAGAGAGAGGAAGATCCATGCACAATGCCTCTCTGGCGGGAAGGTCAGAGGGTAGATACGGCATTGCAAATCTGGCACAAATTACACGCCTGCAGCCACCAGTAGTCTGAGAGAATTCCGGAAAGGAAGCTGTGAGAAATCCTCATCGACTCAAACAGCTAAAGTTAAACCCCTTTGAGGGGATTTGACTGGAACAAATGGGTGAGCTGGCTAACCATAGATCACTTTTCTGCTTTAATTTTTAATGTATACAAACTTTGCAGAAGATTAATGATAACATTTGCCAACCTATGACTTTTTAGAGCAAGACAACTTTACAATGCACATTTGTCTTTTGTAAAATATGCAGTTTGTGGTGTATATAGGGAGCAAAATGGTAATAAGCCGACATTTTGTTTAAAAAAATGTATTGCCAACAAGGACTGGGATGGGAAAAATGAAAGAAATCTGTGACCACAGAGAAGATTTGATGAGTAATTTCTCTGCAGATGTCTGGTGGGGTGGTTGCTTGTTAAAGCCTGAGTAATCACCAGATAAAGTTGAGGAAAGGGACAAATGGTCAGAGAAGATTCTCACACTCTCTCTCTCTATTGGCCAACATTAACAAACTACATATGAGACAGATGTAATATGACTACTGAGAGACAAAAATCGCAAACGATGTGCAAACCTGAGATGCGAACTCTTTTCTCATCTTTAATCTGTGTTTCAAAATAATTTCACTGCTGTTTGACTTTGAAGCTCTGGTTTTGATTTCAGAAAATGAAAATAAAAAGTCTAGCTTACAAATGGAGTGGATTTTTAGAGCTTAAAAATAGTACGCAAACAAATAAATTGGGGGAAAAAATGTACCTGAAAGTATTGTCAGAAGCATTTCATCTTTACACACAGTAGAAGAAACCAGTCAGCTCTGTTTTTATATTCCCCAATCAAGGGTCACATTAAAGTGAATATAACAAAAAAAAGTTTCCTTAAATTCGTGAGATCCATTTTGGGTATTTATCTCGGTCACACCTTCTTTTTTCCCCTCTTACATATCTGCTACAGTGTAAAATATGAGAGGAAACAAATCTCTACAGGTAACCTGAGTAACTCCTCAAACCTTAAAACGAGTAAGTAATAAAATGGACTATTAATGAAAAGGAAAAAGAACAGAAAACAGTTCCTCCTCTTAGCCTCTAAAGCCCCTCCCCCTTCGTCTTTTTAAATCCTCAAAGATAAAGCATGCAAACCCACCCATGGAAACCTCTCCTAGAGGCAACAGGTGCAATGCATTTTTTCAGAGCAAGTATTGCGTGTCAAAACTCCTTTGAGGATATGGTTACTTCCAGACAGTGAGTGAGCTACAGGAAATCTTCTCACACGCGACGATTCAGAGGAGAAATTTAGAGTCCTTTAGGGCCGGTCAGTAAAAGTCCCTCTGGGTCGCCCTTCATTTCCTCAATGGCCACAAAGGGAGATCGTCAAACAGCTCAGAGCTTGCATTGTGAAGGCGCTGATGTCGGAAAGGCCTCGTCTATATTTTACCTATATTATTCTGTAAAACTGCAGTTCCTTCCTCCAAGACAGCGGCGGGGGAACTGCTGTCTGACTTGATTTAGTAAGCTGAGGCAGTCTCAAGGTCAGAAACGATGACAAACAAGGTGTTAGGCAATATCTTTACACATTTACTGAGATTAATCTCGTTATTTACTGTAACAGGCAAGAATTTGTGTTCTTAAACGCATCAGGAGCCACAGCACTAAGAGTAAGGCATTAATCATTTCATTTTTATAGGGTTAGTAATGATTTTGGAAAAGACTTCTTTGGTTTTATGAGGGTTTTTATATGAACGGATTAAGTATGATTCATCAAAATGCCTCCATTTTCATCTCTGTCTTTGTCTGGAACCTTATAGGAAGGCTCTTTCTCTGGGAAATGACAAGAATGGAAGACTGACAACAGGCAGATTGGGATAATTCTGCAAGACTCGATGACACCTTGCATTTTGTCAGCCTGAAGTTCTCAAGCACTGGACTTCTCCCACAAACCATCATGACTACAGGCCGGTTTGCTGTCCGGAAAATCCCAATGAAAGTCGACGGAGCATGAAAAAGTGAGAGAATATCTGGGTGCTGTCTGCCACCAAATCTGCTGAGATTTTACTCAAGGTCTAATAAAAAAAAGCTCATTTGTTAGGAATGTTTTTTTAATAAATATAATTTCCTCCTTAAATTCTGATGCTCTAAAAATGCTCCACTCAGGTGCAAATGAAGGAAATGCACTGGGGGTAAATGCAAACTGTTCATGTGTCACAGTAGAAAAAAAAGACAGCTCAGTTTCATAAATCTGCCCTTAGTTTTAGGCTGTTGTTGTCTGTGTGTGCAGGCTCACTGATGTGTCTTAGTGGGGCACTGAAACAGAGACATCATTAATATTTATGGCATCACCTGTGTTTTTCTTACAATAAAAGTCAAAATGTTAGTTGTGAAAAAGTCCTGAGCATTTACAACCACATTTGCACATTTCTTGCAAATGTAAACAACTAAATATCCTTTTATTGTCATATCTTATAATGTGGGTGATTAACTTAAGGAAAACAATAATTTGATTTATTTCTAAGTGAAATTTTAAACTATGATTTTAAAAAAATGGCCAATACTTGTTTTATAAAAATAAAAAAATGGGTGAAATCCCATTCAAGCAGCTGCAGGCGATGAATGTAATTGTTTACATTGCCCCCTGTTGGTAAATCCTCTGCTCTGCAGTTACAAGCTACATCTGGCAGTCACATTCTGGTTACACGGGCTAAATCTTTCCAAAGAAAAAAAAACAAAAAAACACTCCAAGCTTTCTCTGCATCACCGCAGATCAGGTGTTGAAGCTCCCAGGTAAGTTCTGAGGTCTGAGATGTTTGATCTGATGATCTTGGCTGGAATGACGGGCATGTTCAACCTCTGATACGCAGCAAACCTGTGACAGCCTCCAAACGAGTAGTAGTAGTTTCCTCCCTCTCTTCCTTTGATCCAGAGCACATCAATAGGAGGAACAATGCTGATGTCTGTAGTCTCCTAAAAGGGAAGACAAACTGTCAGTTAGAGCACATCATGGCTTTACAGCGCCAGGTATGCAAATATTACCCCCCCCCCCAAAAAAAAAACTGTCTTGAGGTTAAATTAACATGCATGTTCATAAACCATAAACCCATTTGTACATTGCTTTACGTAAATTATGCACTACACATAATAACTAAATAAAAATATCAGCAACGACTGACATAAATAACTCTTGTATGAAAATCAGAATCATGTGGTGTAGAAAACAAATGTTCTTTGCAAAGTTGAGAATCATTGTTCCATAATAATATCTGTATTATCTTTGTGTTGCCTCCTAGTAAATAAACTTGACACAAAAAGTAAAGAAATGTGTGTGTGTAATTAATTATTTCTCCCCTTTATTGATAACAACTAGTGTTGTGTTATACATTGTTGGTAAGCCTGACTGGTCACCGTTACAATGAGGTATAACTTGTAAAAATTGTGCTTCTGTGGAATGAGTGATACAGCTAAATGTGTGGGTAGTGCCCCCCCCCCCAAAAAAAAAAAAATGTGCCAAAATACCCTGCAATATTCTCCTGTCAGTCTTGTTTTGAGTAGGTTGGTGGATTGAATGATAATACTCTCTGATAGTCATAAAAAAACAAAAAAAAAACACATATTGGCCATTTTTACTCATTTTTATTTTTATTTTACATTTTTATTTTACATTGTCAGGGACCTCAGTAGTGTGTGGAAGATCCATATGCAGCCAGAACAGCTTGGCACAACCATATTACTCGTTGTTAAGGTGAGTCATTATAATACAACATTAAATGGTAATATAAAAAGGCAAGAAGTAATCAACCAAACCCAAAATTTCTTACTTTTTCTTATAAGTGTATGGAGTGTGTTTCAGTAAATGTATAAAAGTGCTTCAAGTGCAGAGGCTGAGATAAAGTGAGACTTTAACTCTCAGACTCTTGAGAAGTCTTCTGTCAAACCACCAACCAGACATGAATTTAAAGTATAACTTATAACTGTACATTAAAAAAAAAAAAAAAAAAATGTCTTCAAATTATTTCCTTCATTATTCCCTGAAATGCAAATGAGCACAAATACGGCGTGATCACCAGGTATTACACTTGTTAGGGTGCAGTTTTTTGATAAAACACCACCCAACTCTTCATTAAACCACCAGAAAAACACAGAGCAGTGTGTGGATGTAATATTTGCTGCTGCCTAATTGGGATGATTCAAACACGTGCAGGACAGTATTTCCTACATGGAAAGGACTGAACATTTTCTTGTTACCTTTATTGTGTCCACCAGACTCAGGACTTTCTGCTCGTCCAGTACCGGAGGAAACGGCCTGATAATTAGCTGTAGAGGGATGTTGTGTACCTCTTCAATGTTATCCGAGTGAATCGACCTGTTGACGCCGGTGTCCCCCGCACCACATTCAGTGGACATGTTCACGTTTCTGCTTAATTTTAACACTTGCTTTAAAAGTGTATCTCTACCCTGCCACAAACGAAACATTTACCTGTTTGTAGTTCTCTGCTTCTGTGCTGTTTTACTTCCTGAACTTACTCGTCGGATGGCGTCCTGATGGTAAGGTGAGGATTTGATTGGCCCTGTGCACTGTCAATCATTAAAAGGCCACGCCCTCTCATAGGTCTCATTAAAAAATACATTGACTTCCCTTTAAGTAAGTAGTAAAATTAATATACTTAAGTAAACGTAATGCATTTTTATATAAGTTTGAATCTACAGATTATTTGCTAGTATTTAGGAGAAAGGTGATGATTAAAATATATAGAAAAGCTGACAATGATGTGAATTAGCTAGAAAGCTAGTTAGCATTTTGATACATGTAACACCATTAATGTCCTTTATAATTCACAAATAATTTACTACATATTCAAATATTAGTTTAAATTGGATAACTAAACTAGAAGGGGGGGGGGGGGGCATTATTGTGCTTTTGTACCTGTTTTATTTATAAAGAAATTTTGGTTTCTAACTTCTCTTCTTTCAGTTCTGGTGCAAAGCTAAAGGGTTTGTTTAGGTGCAGGTACATGTGGAAGGTATTTGACAGAGGTGTTTTATTATTATTATTATTGGTTGTCTTCTGTAAGCGTGATGAAAATAACTTTTTGGATTTTGTTCCTCTATATTTTTCATATTTTTTTTACCAGTATGGTGACATTTTTTCCCCATTAGTAGCCCTTCTCTGGCAACATACGAGGTTGTCTCATGTAAACATGCATGGACAAAAATATATCTTTATTAAATTCACATGAGAAACAAGACAAAGCTGCCTGGTATAGTTAGGTTTTATATATTTGGTGTGTACAACTCCAATGACAGAAATCTTGAAATATTCATCACAGATGGATAGGAAAGCGTGGAAGAACTGCCAACCATATACTGTTTAAACAAGTATTTTTTAACGAAGATGTGCATGAAGTCCTAACATACACGAAACACATCATGACCAATACCTTTCTAACGTCTTTTACAATCAATGGTTTCTAATAAAAATTACCTCCAACAATTAGTCGTGCCGTTAAAAAGCCAGAACCTTTACTGGCAATACTTTTTAATGAGGTCACTGGTTTGTATTGTCAACAGTTGAATTTTATAGGCTTCCTCCTTCAAAGTGAACAACTTAGCGGTTTTCTATTTTTGCAGGGATTTCAAAGAACCAGCTTGGTTGCTGTGGTTACAAAGAAGAAAAAGAAAAAAAGGACATCCGGCTCACAGCTTTTGCACAGGTAAATGAAAAGCTTCAAAGGTCCGTGGCAGTCGAGCGGATATAGAAGTATTGTTGTTTTCTCCAACCCACAACTACAGCGTCTTTTAATGAGTCAATTAAAAAATGATTTCTTGGACAACCAGTATATTGAATTATGATCAATTCTTTGAACTACAATTGTAGCGCCTTTTATGTTGATTAATTGGTCACAAGGGGATCGGTTACAACATGAAGGAGCTCTATATATAGTTAGTTATCATTAACAGGGATATCAATATGTTATATACCCTTGTAGAATAAAGGAGAACAAAATGTATACTGTAGCTCAGATGCCAGGGAATGTAATAAAAGTTTTGGCTTCATTCTCAAGTGCAATGATCACTTTATATATTCTCACAAATGTTTTTTACGCTTGGCAGCGTGATTTAGAGCTTCTGTATGGATAACTACAGTGTTGTAGGTGCCGAGCCATATCTTCCTGTAGGCATTATTTTTTTCTCTGTAAAGCATAATCAAGTTTCTGCTTTGCTTTCATTCAAAAGCCACCTCATCAAACACCAAAAGAAAACCAGCATCACATGATAAGAATAAGCCTTGTCAGTCAAAGCATATAGCCGTGCAAATTATCTCCAGTGTTCGGAGTCCCACTACACTCTACATGACCCTCTGCTGTCACAGCAGGACTTTCTTCTTGTTGCTAACATATCTCAATTACTCAAATTGAGTCAGTCACACAGGTACAGCAGCGGGTCACGGAAGAACAGTTCCCACATAATGATTTGCTGTTAATATTAGATTTCGGTCCCCGTGGGATTGTCACACTTAGAGCAGCTGAAGAAAATTACCTGCCAGTTTTTCGACAGGGAAGAGAGCTATATTTATTTACGCCTTCTCTCTCTCTCTCTCTTTCTGTTTCCTTTCTTTTTTCTCTTTTTTAACATGTTGACATGCTTTTAAAGTGATAATTATTCTGATTTCCTGTCTTCAAACTATAGCTTTGTGATGGACGAGGCGTGTGAAATCATAGCACGATTTAGCATCAGCGGATGTTGCCGTGTGACCGATTTGTGCTGTGATGTTGATTATTCACTGATGGCTCTCTCTCTCTGGCTGCTTAAATCTATGAAATTATTTTCTGTGCTATCTCCCTCCTAGCACAGCTGCTCGGAATGAGATTTCTGTTTAATGATCTTTGCTTGCCTTGAAAGAAATTTACTTTCCCATATCTTATCCGGAGGGGGGAAACAAGTGATGCTTTTTTTTTTTTTTCCCATTTACACATATTTCTGTTCATTAACCTTGCACCTAAACCAGAAGCACAATGGGATTTTTTTCCCCAGCAGTTTAAGCTTAAATATCAACACTGAGACCTTCATTAGGATTGTTGAAATGAAGTTAAATAAATCTCCAGCATTGGAAATTGATAATTATATATATTAACTCATAATCATGATATTCTTTTCTTGTTTAATTTGATCTGAAAAAGGTAAGAATATAACAAAAGTCAAAGATTTTATATTTAATCCTCACATTTGAGAAGCAGGACCTGACAAAAAAAAAAGACTAATTCATTAACTGCAATTTAAATCGTTAAAATAGCACTGGTTAATCTTCTGTTAGTCATTTAATCAACTAATGATTGCAGCTCCTCAAACTGTAAAACCTGCTGGCTGTAAATCCTTTCCCATCCTTGTTTCTTCCTGCATTGTATATGAAGGAGAGAAAAAAAAAGGGAGCTATTTAAGGAGTGCCCTCCTTGACTTTTGCCTGAGCGCTGATGACAAGTTGGATATCTTAGATGCATAAAAATGAGATTTTGACATGACTTCAAAAAGAGAAGCATACGGATGAGGTGGACCCTCTGCCAACAGAGAGGCGAGGAAACAGATGGGTTTTACACAAACAGCACAAACATCAAGAACGCTGAGTTAAAGAGCTTGGCAGTCTCACTTGATGAAACAGTGAGGAATTGAGGCGCTTTTAATGAGCATCTCTCCTGTGATGCAGAATATGAAAAGACAAACTGTTAGCTCTTAAAGGGGCAGTTACAGTTGGTTAGTCCTGACTGGGTGAACTGGATGGTTCAGCTAACCTCTTATTGACAGATAGTTTGAACTGGTTACACTGCTACATGCATAAGGCAATGACTTTTAATTCTTCGAAGGTTTTTTGGGGCATTAGTGGACTTTTTCTGAAAGTGGCAGAGCGATAAGGGGGATGAGATATAGCCAGGTCTCAAACCCAGGCCAGTTGCGTTAAGGAGCTTCACACTCTTTACACTGAACTCCTATATGTCCAGACTCTCTCATCACTAACAACGGTTGTTTTTCTGTCGTTTTGCCAACGCTGACAGTTGGTGATCAGCCAACAGATGGCGCCAGATGTACAAGAAGGGTCACAGTGAAGGCAGCAAGTATAGATGGTTAACCAAATGGGGGGAATAACTGAGCTGCAGCAGCTGCAACAAAACTCCTTTGTCATGTCAAATATAGCATGTTAGATAATACAACAGTGTATGAGTAATATCCGGCTGCAGTATTTCTCTTTTTCTTTTATTGTTACTAACTATTCAAACAGTGAAACAGTGGCTGTCCCTCATAAAAAAATTAAAAAAATAATATATTCATATAAATATATTATATGAATGTATGTCATTATATATTTAGATGTACGGTATTAAATAAAGAATAAATAAATTATTTTTAAAAAAAGGAGAAAGAATAATCTTTGAGGCTTAACTTTGATGCCTGAATTATTTTTTTTACAATTATATAAAAACAAATGAATATAGGGGAAAAAAGAAGATTAGAATAAAATAAACTACAATTAGATATCAAATAAATAGAAATAAATCTATTTGGTAACTCAAAATAAAAATAAATTATAAAGGGGTTTGATACAAATTTGCAACAACAGGCTTCAAGGGGTTAAAAAATTAAATTGGTTAAAGATGTTTTCCACTTGCCAAAATAAGCTATTAATGCTATCCTTCTATTTGTTTCTGAATTTTTTTACACTTTCAGAAATAATTTAACATCCTGAAGCAATCGAGAAATCGATGAGACCCCGTTTCACCCCTCACTGAAGCAAAAGGTAAGGATGTGCCAATAAATATATATATATATATATATATATATATATGTGTGTGTGTGTGTATGCCCATTCAGTTAGCTTAATAGCCATGTTTGCTGCTCCAGATTTGTGCAGTAACCTTGTGGTAACCCCTCACCCCATCAGAACAGAAGGCACTTATATTTTCTCTCCACCAGTCACTCAGAAGATGATGGTGTTCTCAAGTCAATATCTTTGAAGTGTGAGTGTAGCGCGCTCAATTTTGCAGGTTGTTTTTAATAATTTACCTGATGTGCTCTGAGTGTGAGTGGCTGTGGGAGGCGCTGGCTGCTGTGCCGCTCTGTAGAGTGTTGTGGGCATATGTATGCAGGGCCACGGTCGCCCTACCTGCCTCCCTGTGCTGATTGTTGTTACACACACAGCACACCCACGGGTGATGTAATTGGATTCCATGGGTCCCCATTTTACAGTCCATTGCCATGTAATGAAATCAGTTATTTACTTTCATCATAAAATCTGATAAGGGACAACATCTGCTGGGGGAAAGTTTGAGTGAGTACTGCACATGAATGTTGATGAGCGGTTTGCAACATCCTGAGGTGCTTCACCGTCACCTGCACGTCACTCAACACGCCAAAGCAAAACATTTAAAGCAACTGTTTTTGCTAAACTTGCGCAGCATACTCTGTATAAAAGCAACAGTGAGGGCGATCACTGCTTCCCCTCATTGAAGATAGAGGTGTGCAGCAGTGTGTCCTGGCTCTGCTCTGCCTGCTGTCTCATTATACTGCTGCTGTGCTGCTGGAGGACACTGAAGGACACAAGCGATTGAATTCAAGTGTTGTATATTCCCTGGAAACCAATCAAGAAAAGCCCCAGAATAATAATCCCTGTCCGCTGTCATGATTCATTTTTATTTTGTTCCATATTTTTCTCTGGCTTTTCAGTCACTCAGGAAGGGTAGTTCCAGAATAAAATCAATGTTCCATTAAAATTTAATGACCAGGAAGGGCTTAATAGTGGTGGAACAGATGCCTCCGCTTTTGAGAACGCCGACATCTCAAGAACTCTTATTCAAAGCTATATTGGTGCTGTCAGGTCCTCTGACTGTTGCCGCTCTCAGCTGCTGCGAAAAACCAAAGATATTGGCTTTCTTTTTCCTGCTTCAGAGCAGGGAAAATGAAAAGTTCGAAAAGTGACAGTAAAGCTCATAAAATCATGCAAACATTGACAGAGGAAGCTGCAGCTGATGGGACATTATCGTCCAAGTATAATTACCTACTGTGTTAATGTTGATCAAGGGCTACTCCAAACTGATATCAACATTTTCTAAGCGTCAACATCTCCAGGATACATAGTTGTACAAAAGCTTTAAAATAAAATGAAAAAAAAACATAAATGAGATTCATATTCTAAAAGAAATACAAGTGGACTTACAGTTTCCTTGTGCTATTGTTTTTATTAATGTTATCATTGCTATTGTTGTCATCATTATTAATTGGAGCAGAACAGGATAAATCAAAACACCCCTTAGCAATCATGGCTTAAGTTTCTTCATACTCAGCTGGAACAGAGAGAGAGATAGAGAGAGAGGAAGAGAAAGACAGGGAAAGAGAGAGAATGAGAAAGAAAGTGGAAAATCTTAATCAGTTTTTTTTTTTTTCTTTGAGGACCATATGGAAGGTTTCAAGCAGCCAACCATATGTTGAAGGCTTTTGTCATGGAAATCATACTTTTTGGCACTTTTTCGTTGCGCAGCCAAGCCGGGCACATAAATAAAATAGAAAAGAAGAACAAAAAAATCATAAAGAACATTATCAAATCTTTGAGAATACACAGAGTTGGAAGAGTTTGTTTTTTTCTAACTTAGAACAGATAGCTTCTTAATCAAGACACTCCCTGATTCGCATGGCCACCCAGACTGCAGTTGGTACCTGTATTTGTCTTTTTTAAATAGAAAAAAAAGACAGCATGAATAGAAAAAGAGCAATTAAATGTCTACATGCATTGTCATATTATTGCTGTGATGTATGTACAACTATATTTACAAAATCATCAAAGAGGAACAATGTTTCCCTACATCTAAAAGCCATCAAATTGTGCCTCATTTTTCTGTAAATAGTATTTTTCCAGTTTTAGATACAAGCCTACAGGGTACAGTGCTTTTCCACTGGATCATTTTAAGAATGTGAGTGCCTTTTTTCAGCCTCATTACAATAAAACTTACAGAATTTGGAGATACGTTATATTCATTCACAGTAAAATAGAAAACATATAAAAAAAATCTTTTGGAAATTGAGGTTTTTGTCTTTGTTTGATAGTCCTGCCACATGCCAAACCGTGTGTTCTGCAAGTTAATCAGGAGACAGGTGGTATGGATGCTCTCATGCAGTGATTCAGCTGTAGCATTAGACATGATGATGGTTTAAAGAACAAAAAAAAGCAGGAAGGAGAGGATGGGCGAACAGAGCAGAAGCTCCTCTTTGCTCTCTTTTCTCCTCGGTTTGATGTTTTTGTGTTTTAGGGCGAGCTCAGCGTTCCCTGCGACGGTGCCTTCCATTAGGAATATGCAAATAGCTGACAGTGCATTTGCCTGCTGGTGCTTGACCTTCCCCTTGGAGGTCACTCACCGACTCAATTACGCTCCCTATCTGCAGTCTGTCTACAAACACCTGTTATCCTCCCACACTCCGCCACCCTCCGCCAATCCCACTTCAGCACATCTCATCCTCGCTGCGTCTGTTTAGAGGCAGTTGGGACAGGATGAGGATGGTTAGATGGGGAGGGGGAGGGATGCGGGACAAATGAATAACTGCGCGTTGTTAAATGACAGCAGTTTTGAAAACTTTCTCTACCATCAGTGCTGGTTAAGATAACACCCAAATATCCTGATGCTACTTCAGGGACTTGTTTAAACTCTGTTGACAAATTTGGGATGTGTGATGAATTTATCTGTATTTAGATTTAAAGTAAGCCAGAGTTATTATCCTGTTGCTTGTTTGAATAATAATGACGCTAATGCTAAGTTAAATAGCCTTTTTCGAGGAAATCAACACTTAAATCAGTTTTAGATTTGTTTAAAGTTGCTTTATCGTGATAATTATTGCTCTTACGCCTCAATTTCAGCTGGATATTTTATTAAACATTTTTATGGATACATTCATATTAGTGCCAATCACATCTGAGATTTATTAAGAGACAAAAAAAGGGACTAAAAATCAGTCCAATGGAGGTGGTGGGCTTTTGGGGGGAAACAGCAGGATAAGCAGTATTTTCATGTTTTGTTCTCATGGTTTCTTTTTATTGCCCTAAGTTTATGGAAAACAGAACAGCTGTGATTGTTTTACATGTCAATTGCTTCGTCATAGTTATTGCCACGAAATCAAAAAAATACTTCAGCATTCATTTGTTGGAAGTTTTCTAGCACTGCTACTGTACATTGTTCCTCTTTAAAAACTAAGTCCCACGGACTCTCTACAGTTTTCATGCATATAAACATTTTTCTTTGAAGATCAGCAGCATCTTACAAGGTCAATGGATGTTCGTTTTTTTTTTTTCTTTCAAATCATGAGCAATAAATAAATACATGATAAATAAGCGCGTCTTCAATAAATACACAAAAATAGGGTGAATAATTAAATAAATAAATAAATAGATAAATAGGAAGATAAATAAAGTATTTACATGATAAATAGATGGTATGCATCTAAACCATGGGCGGAGCTTTTAGCGACATATAAAACAGACAAAACACAAAAATTTGACTGTCACTTTGTAACTGAGGGTGTGTGAGTCCATACCTTTACTCTGAGGTAATACTGGTGGAGGGGGGGAGCACCTCGAATACTGGGTGGAGATTGCTTAAAATCGGAAGATGCACCATGAAGGCAGCAGAGTTTATGCAAGCCACCATGGTGGAGGAAGAACAACGAAAGGTTTCATTGCTATAGACGAGTCAACCGCACATGGCACTTATTAGATCATTTGGTCTGGCTCTCAGTGTTTTTGTCCAAGTCTGTACATCAGGATGAAACTATGAATTAGATCCGACGGAGTGAGTGATAAACCTGTTCAACAGGCCAACATTTCGAAATCACTGCTCTTGCAGAATTGAATTGAATGAGTTATGATCTTTTATAGCTTATTTAAAATTAGCTCTTTTTCTCTTCGTTTTTTTGTACCCACAGTTACAAAGATGCTTTTGATCAACAAGGGATAATAAGCACAAAAAAATAAATTTAGAAAAATCAAATAGAAAAATAACATCCGTTGAATTAAAACATTGGTGTGGAAAAAAAGGGGGTTGTCTTTTTTTTAACCTTTTAAAACGATCTCCCTTTTTTGCAAATACTGTCATAGTTCACATTTTCATAAAAAGTTCATGTTGGCAGTTGCAAAAGAATTCAATTCTTAGCAAATAAAAAGCAGCATAAAAATACAAGAGGTCATTTTGTCTCTAAAAAACAAAAGAACACTGTTAGTCCTTTTTTATGTTTTTTTTTTCTTTTTTTCATTACTATTTCCTATAAAATATCAGGAATCTAAATATTATTACTATTGATATCAATATCATTATAGTCATTGATAAAAATTCACATGCCAGGCCTCATATATAATTGTGTTTGTGTTGTGTTCATGTGGATGTGCGTATATGAGTGCATTAGTGTGTGTGTGTGTGCGTGACTGTCCATGTACTTGTGTGTATACATGCTCCCACATCCATGTGAGCACATGTTGCTGAAATGTGTACAACTATCATCTACAGTCTCTATTTGGGGGAAGGTTGTTTGATTGTATGTTTCTGTGGACGATTAGCTACTGTGCAGGGAAAAAAATCCAGCATCTTTTGAAATTGTCTTTGCCATATTCATTAGTTTCTTCACGTAATCTCAGTGAAAATATTGCTTTCTAAAAAAAGGGAAGAAAAAAGGCATGGAGGGCAGAGTGAACAGGGTTATTGGTTTGTGAACCTACAACAGGGGTTCAAAATTAAGCTTCTTCCGCGTGGTTAGTTTTCTGATCCAGAGTCATCTTCGTCTGCAGAGCCCTTGAAGCAAGCTGACTCATAGTGCTTGTTCAGGTAGGACTTGAGAGCGAAGGTCTTATTGCAGCGCTTGCATCTGTAGTGCTTGAAGGCAGAGTGTGTTTGCATGTGGGCGCGGAGGTTTGAACGGTCAGCAAAGGCTTTGCCACAATGGGCGCAGGCAAAGGGCTTCTCCCCCGTGTGGGAGCGCATGTGACCTTGCAGCAGCCACGGCCGACTGAAGGCCTTGCTGCACACGTCGCACTTGTGCTTGAGGTCGTGGGTGAGGATGTGCATTGCCAACGCCGGCATGGAAACGTACACTTTAGCACAGGTAGGACACTTGCGGGCCATCTTGCTATCCAGGCTGCGGTGCGTCTGCTTGTGTCTGCTCAGGTTGGAGGAGGTGGCGTACGTCTTGCCGCACTCGTTGCAGGTGTGGCGAGGCACGCCGGCTCCCCTCTCCTGAGCCCCGCCGTTTGCGCTGCTGCTTCTCGAGCCTCCCCCTTGACTCTCCCCGTCCCCCTTCCGCCTCGAGCGCCCGTCGGAGATGAAGAAGGCATCCATGGTGTAACCCTCGGCCAGGGCCTCCGATTCACCAGTGTAGAAGCCGCTCGCTGTCATGCCAGACTGGGGGCTGTCGGGGTGCTTCAGGTCGGGGTCGCAGTACTCCCCTCCGCTGCTCACCTGGGTGTACAGGGGGTCCGACACCGGCGAAGCCAACTTATGCTCCATCTTCTTCTCCCCCTGGTATACAGATGGCGTGATGTAATCCTGGATGTATCCTGGGTAAGAGACACGCAAACACAGTTGGCCTGAGGTTGTGATGGATAAGGACACAGTGACATGCATCTGATTACATGATTATAATGTTGGACGACTGCCCACTTGTAAATGGTGAAAGGGTGAGAGCTAGCACTGATCTAATAGCTTTTTCTACAGAACTCAGATTGTACACACAATACTTGAGTGACGCAGGGAAACGTGACACACTCAGCTATGTTTCGGAAGGTTGCATTTTTACAATGACGATGAATGATAGCCCATCGAAGACGTCTCCTGTGTAGGAAAATGGGAAGTAAAGCCCCTCTTGAATAAAACAGGCTTATTGATTCGACATTCTTCCTCTATGAGTGCTTGCATTTTGACATAAACCTTTATTTCTCATGATTTTTCAAGGTTTTCATCATTTGTTTTATTGGTTTTTGGAGTGTTGGACCAGACGTCGTGTAGGATTTCCTTTTTTTTTCAGGACAATTTAAACATGATGCAGCACTGTGACAGATTTAGGTGTCTTTAACAGTACAAAGCATGATTTCTGAGAGATATATTTCTGTTGGCATCATTTTTGTCCTTCCTTTCCTTCTAAAGCAGCTCATTGCCAGAGGAGTTAAAAGGCTTGCTGGCAGCTAAATGAGCCCAGACAGTACTGAGGATATCTGGAGCTAAATACATACTAAAGGCTCTCTGCCTCCTGGGTTGATATTCTGATGGAGCAAATGTAAAAAAAAAATTGTTTCTTGAGACAAATAGTGCATAACTCCAGCAAAAAAAAAAGCCATTCCTGCACTGTGTGCAGCAAGCAGTGGAAATTAAGTATTGACTGTTTTTTAATGAAATTCAAAGTTTTGAACTGATCAATAGGCTATCATCTGTAAAATAGTGCAGCTGTTGAAGAGTCGAACGCTGGGGAAGGTAGAAATAACGCGAGGAACGGATCAAGTATCCGCGACACACAATAATAGTTTATTGAGCTCAGTTGGCTTGAGCACATGATAATGTGAGACATGGCATCACGCACATTGTTTGTGAAGAGGGTCACCTGTCTACAGCAGCGACCACGCTGAAGTACTTCCAAGAAACGAGTCATTAAGAAATCAGTATAAGTGCTCTCTTACTAGAGCTTCTCCATTCGCAATGGTTTCAGTTCACACAGCCACTTTGTCAAAGACATGACCATGACACGCAGGTCAGGGAAACACCAGAGCTGTGCATGTGCTCTGCATGGCTTCACAGTTTTAAACTCCACAGATGGTGTTTATCTAGAAAAGCATCACTATCCTTCAGAAACAAAATAAAAGAAAACATAGAAGCACACATCTTTCTTTGATTTCTTTCTTCCAAACAAACATAGAAACGCTGCTGCTACAGTTATGAGCACCTGTTTTACAGCCACATTACCAGCTACAATGGATCCATCTGAAGGGTCTTTGCATTGCATCCAACAATGTGGCCTTTATTTTGCAGAGGATTTTAGCAACAAAAGACCCCTCGGTTCACTATCGCTTCAAGCAGAGGTGTTCATATGTTTCAATTACCCAAGGTCAGACACGAAGCTCATCGTTCAGGACTCGCGCTGTATCAGCCTTTACAGCTCATAGACTCATTTCTGTAATGCAAAGCAAGCATGTAATTAATGGACCCTCTCAGCCACCCCTCTTTGTTGTTCGACAGACACTCAAGTCAAATGTCTCCACAATGGGGGGAAAGAAAATCTCCCGGCACAGCAGAAGTGCTGATGTTAGGTGTTTTAGCCACACTGAGTATTCTTTTATTTCACCCTCTTTTTTTTTTTGACTCAGCATAAAAGGATAATTCTTTTGTTCAAATTAAATGGGTTTTTGTCAACATCGATATGGTGCCTTATTATTCTTTTCCTCTTTTTAGGATAATGCCTGTTTTTCCACGGTGTTGAACAATAGATTCAAGAACAATAGAGAGTGACAAAATCATACTAATGGATTATTAAAAGATCATTTAAAAGTTAAAAAAAACCTGCAACACAAAGACTAAACGAGATTCAGTCCAAGTTTGAAAGATTTGGTTTTGTAGAAATATGTATTTATTAGCAAAGCTGTAATACTTGAGTCTTAAACTGTTTAGTTTTTAGTTGGCATATCTGTCTTTTGAACAAGAAAACAGCAAAAAAAAAAAAAAAATCCACTAATCCTGATCATTTAAATTTCACCTAGTTAAAGACACGGTGGAATAACAGGTGGCTATCATCATCAACATTTCGCCGCGGACCGCCGTGCCTCTCTCACTGTGCAAACGTCTTAAGAAATCACAACAAAGGCTCACATATGGCCCTCTAAACGTGGTCACAAAATGGAAGCGACAGCTTAAAACAGCCTGTGAAAGTGAAGGTCGCCTCTCAGCTCTGACGGGAGCTTAGCGTGGCCAGTCGGAGTGTTTGACCACAGTGCAGTTATGTGCCTTTCTTCATGTTTACTGTACAACCTCGGTCACGTGATCAGCCTCATTGCTGCCCCAAGCATTTTTCTCTCCTTATTCTCCTTCCCTTCACCATCCCTTCAGCCCCAGCTCCCCACCTCCCTCCTGGCTTAACTGTACAGTGTGTTGATGTCTCTTGTGGCGGCAATAGGCCTGCATGGCTGAAACTCTAACCCCTGCTAGTTTTCAAATGCCCGGAAGGAAGAGAAAGATGTAGTGGAGCGATGGGGGTGGGGAGACTGTGTGCATGCTCCATTTGGATGGGAAGAGGGGGGCAAGGGAGGATCGGACCATGATGGGAACTCAAGGACAATAACAGCTAAGGACAAATGTATCATCTGATACTCATCTCTCATATTCATGAATTTTTTAGTCCACATGATGACCAGATATCGTCAGCAGGCGCGTGTTCAGCTAACACAGGGTTGGTGCAGTCATACACATACGTAACTGGAGCTTCTCCTGATTAGACACACGTTTTGTTCCCTATTTACATAAACTAATCCGCTGCTGTGACCTGAATTGTGTCTGTCCTTCACTGGAGTCAAAAAACAAAAGTCTAGGAGCACAGTGATGGGGGTGGGGTGCCTCCGGAGGGGATTATTTTGGATCTTGGTGAGAAAAAAAAAGAAAAAAAATCAAAAATCCTCTGGCTGCATGTAACATGTCACTTTGATTTACACACTACGAGAATGTTATTGGCTGACTCGAAGAAAAATCTCACCAAAACAAGACGAAATAAAACAAAACAAAACAAAAGAGGGCACCATCTGTGTGGAGATGTCAGGCATGCTGAATTCAGCACCGGAGCTGTTTACAGAGCACATCTTTAACCGGAGCAGCGCAGACCGGAGGCATGTTAACTCACCATTTTCACTAAGACGAACCCCGAGGCTGGTCACCGAGTCTGTGATGGAGCGTGCAAAAGTGAACGAGTCATCCAGGTGGTGATGATGATTGGAGTTGGCCACATTGGATGAAGAGAAATCATCAAGCTTGATCTTCTTCACCAAAAATGAGCGGGGCATGTTTCAGTGGATGAAAACACAGAGCTGAGAAAAACGCATGAGAGAAAAATAAAAGACCCTCTGAGGAAGCACACGAGCAGGGCTGGCTTGGCGGTAATCCTTGTGGTTAATGTGGTCAAAAACATAAGACGAAAGAAAATGGAAACCGGTGGAGAACAAGGCTGACGGCAATGCTGTGTGATTCTCTCTGGTTCCCCCAGCTTCCCCCGGAAAAAATAAAAAAATAAAAAATAAAAGCGATCCTGTTCAGCACTGGATAGCTCCTGTGATGCAGCAGGCTTAAGGGACCAGTGAGGAAGAGAAGAGATGGAGACAGACAGAGAGAGGAGGGAGAGAGAGACTGTCAGACTAGCTGAGATCAGCAATCACGCCAGCCTTTATATGGGGCACAGGCAGTGGAAGATCAGGTGGTGCTGCGAAATGGAGCTGCTTAGCTTTAATCCATCAAATGTCCCCCGGGACACACATCAAATTACTACTGAACCGTCTGTGCATTCGCACACAGACAGAGGAGAAAGAACACAGCCAGACCCCCACTGCCACCCCCCCATCCTCCCCCTGCTGCTCCCCCTCCTCCTCCCTTCCCCTCCTCCTTTCACCCCGCTTATGCTCCGTGCTCGGAGGAGGAGTAAAAGAGATGGGCAGACAATGGAGATGTGGATGAGAGCACACTCGGTGTCCTGTCCCCCATTGTCTTCAGATGAAGTGGCACAGTTTATGTTTGTCTTGTACAGGCTCTGCCTCCCACAAGTCATCTCTGTTACCTCAAACAGCCTCAGATCTTTCCTTGCAGTGGAAACACTGCACTGTACTCGCATGCCGAGAGCCAGCATTTAGTACAGGAGAGGTTATCAGAGCGTCTGGGAGCGCTGGACCCCTTTTTTTTCTCTCTCTCTCTCTCTTTTTTTTCTTTTAAAGCTGTGCTGGATTCCAGCACTGTTGACAGGGAAGTACTAGTGCTGCACGGCTCAGCTTTTCTGCCTCCCTCCCCATTACCGCTGCACAGATGTGTGTCCTGCCATGCGTGGCAGTGAATTATCTGATTAATTAATTACATCTTTTTTGATTAGGGTGAAATCCAGAATTAGATTCATGCTTACTAAATTGGCCACATATCTCTGGGTAGGTTTGTATTTGTGTAAAGTCATTAGCTGTTGTGTGATTTTTGCATTACACACTGTATATTTTATCAAAGCTTTTATTAGATTTGAATATTTACTCAGCGGAAGAAATGTGCTTGTTTCAAATGATGCACCTGTTTGATTCACTATCAACAGGAAACACTTGTGTCACTTGTATCAGTTATCTGACTCATTTGCATTATTAAAAATGAGCATTGTGTTTGCTATTAAAGGAAAAACAGCTGCCTTTGTTATTATAATGTGAGCAGAGCACATTATTGCAGATCCGTGCATCTGTTCAGATTCTGATTTAATATTTGATAATGTTTATAGTGAGTTTGCCATAAATACTTCTTTGATTGGTTGAAGAAAGTCTGAAAATATTTACATATCTCCAGAATTCAAACAAGATTTCTTTAGGTTGCCCCTTTGGTGCTTGGTGTTTTGGTTCAGAGTCGCAGGAACATGAATTTATAACACACTAATACTACTTAACCTTTTAAACTATGAGGTCCACAAATTTGGATATGTCTCTCTCGACAAAAATCTCTTTAATTCTGCTCTGTGTTCACATATTCCCCTATAAATATGGTATATTGTACTATGATTTGATGGAGATTTAGAGCTTCAGCTGCATTAATCTAAAGAGATGTTCATTTTTATCCTGAAAGTCTTTCTTTTTCTCTTTTAGGACTTTTTTCATTTATTCTTCATTACATACAGATATTAATTAGGGTTGGGAGAAAAAAATCTATTTACATAAGTATCGCGATATTTTGTTTTACAAATGAAATAATTTATTTCTGTGACTCAAAGACCATCCCACATGGGATTATTCAGACACAGTAATAAAGTAACCAAGACAAATTCCGGCCGACCCAAACCATACAACTGATTTCTCACTAACTAATCAACCAACCAAGTCAAATAATGATTTTATGATTTTAAAATAGTTTTTTTTTTTTGTTCAAAAATCAATATTTTTCAAAATTGAAATGCTTAATTTTCCGCTCGTTCGTATATTTTGCTGCTGAATAAATCTTAAAAACACTCACATGTGATGTGATTGTGGGAAATATTGCCCCTGATATTGTCTGTAGACATCATCATCATTCAACCTTTTCACATGGTCTGGTGTTTAAAAAGCAAACTAAAAATCACAAAAATTGGTTATATTGAAGAATCGCAATTGAAATCGAATCGCCACCCAAAAAATCGTAAAAGAATCGAAGCGGAGAAAAGCATATCGTCCTCTAATATTTACACACCCTAACAAATCACCCTCTACTATGACTCTAAAAGTATGTAAATAAACCATGTGGTCGCAGAGAGGTACTCATTTCATTATAGGTATGCAGTTTTCAAACAGAGCATTTTAACAAAAGCATTTTATAATACAGTGATGACAGCAAACAATCAAAACAAAAATCATGAAATGAAGGCAGCTCACCCAAAACAACAATAGGCACTGATTGATATTATCGCCACAAACATCTTTTTTCAATTGTCAAATGGTCCTGACAATCTATTTCAGTACAACTTAAAAAAACACGTTTCTTTAGTATATTATATATCATGTAGCTCTGTATTCTCTGTACTGAGTTTTTTCAGAGAAAAGAACACCATCATAGTTGCTCCCATTTCATGTCCACAGGCTTCAAAACACAATAAGAATTTTTGGACTTACCTTTTAAAAAGGTTGTATAAAACATAAATTTCTCATGCTTGTGCTATTAAATGTGAAGTAGGATTATGTAAGACTTCGGGCTGTGGACTGATTGTGTTTTATAACTTTTACTATTTTATAAAAAAGGACCTGTTCACAAAAAATTTGATTTTTTTTTCAGTGGGTTCAAATATCTGCTACTCAGTTGACACCTTGAGTGAAAAAGTAGCATTACCTTTCAATGAAACCAAATTCAAGCAATTATTCTATGTGGTCTTTAATCATTTATTTGACTTACTTTACCCAGAATGAAAAGTAGTTAAACATCATGTCCAACTTGAGGATTTATAGATTAAGTTAAAGATTTTATACGTCCTCCAACCTTGAGATTAAGCCGCTGATTTTTTAAAATCTTTTTTCATTTTCCGAGTCATTTTCACACTCCCAAAGCTGTGTCTGAATATGGTTAGAGGTGTTGTTGATTTTCTCCTTTGTGCCCTCTCACCCAAGTCGCTCTAAATCATCCTTGCCACTAACAGTGACCCTGTAGCTCGGACACGACAAGAGTTGAGAAGGGACATTGTTAAATCAGAGTGGTGAGGATTTATCACACATATGTGATTGTACATTACAGGACAAGTTGACGTTGTTGTCACCGAGCCAGGCGCGTGCTGCAGAGGCAAGGACAAGATAGGTCATGGGAACAGGCTAAAAGGAAGCGCAGGAGAGCTTTTTATTTTTTTTTGCTGCTGTTTTTTGTTTTTAAATGTCCCTTTTTAATAAACAGCGCGCTGTATGAGTCATCCAGTCGCAAAGTCACGTTTCAGTTACCTCATTGCATTTATTTTCATTACTTGTGATGTATTTGTGTCAAAGCAGAGATCATGCCTTGTTCACGGGGAATAATCCTGGTAGCTGCTTAGTTAGTCTTCAGATTTGATGCCACAGAGCAGAGAGGTTAAATGAACAATGAACCTTCTTTGACTTGTATTGACCTTTTCCAGCAGCTTCTCAAACCTGCAGGCTGTCGCTTCCTGAACTATACTTCACCTCTGCCACAAGCTCTTATTATTTAGTTCTTTGAATGATGCAGCAGAGCACATCCAGTTTACCTCTCTTAGGTAAACAGAGGAAATACTTTGCAGCTGATAGGAGTGGATAGACTTTGGCTGAGTCTTACTATTTTTATTCATGGCGTATTTTTATGCTGATTATATTTCTGTTGATCCTCATTTTATTTCTTTGTGTATGAAACTTAAACAACTTATGAAAACAAATACCCAGCTGGACATCCCAGAGTCAACAAGCAACAACATTGCTTTAATATAAATTAAACTTTCCATATGTTTAAAGCTAGATTAACTTATAAAATGCAAGGATTTCTGCACATGCCTCCACAAAACTGTGTGAAGTGCACACACAAAGATTTTAGCTTCACGGTGCCATCTTTGCCTATTAAACTACATTTTTATAGATATATTAGCTCTTTATGACGTGGGCAGTTGTGGTTATGGTGCAGATAAACCTCACAAGTAAAGATAAAAGTGGTGCCTTTTTTTGATGTCAGTAAAAACTGGAAATGAGGAAGCATTCATGGCAAAAAGAGACATTTATTCTGCCATGTCATCTACTTGGCTGGGTGATAGGAAAAGACATCAACCATGACTTTTACCCAGACACTGTAAATATTTTAACTGTTTTCTGTTTAATTATTGCTTTATTTTACCATTTAGGAGTGTTGTTAAAGAACAAAGGAAGTCAGTTATAGCTTCGAGGTGAGCTACAGAAAACAAGGACTATCCAGCAGCTGATTGCTTCCATGTCGTCTTCCTCCTCATCTCTCTGGTCCACTTAAGCCTCCCCCCAGTCTCCCACTGACATGTGGTCACTGCCCCAGGATGTTACCACAGGGACCACCCTCTGTGGGGCTCTAGGAATGATTTTTTATTCCACTGTAGTGGACAAGGATGTAAAAACCTCTGCTCTGGTCAGAGGAGTAGAAGCTGTAATACAATCAGCCTTATTAAGGTTCTGTATCACCCTCCAGGGTTGTGGAGATGACTTGGCTGACCAAATGAATGAAATCAGTCTAGTTGATTTGCAGCTTCACACGTCAGACACCACTTACAATTACCCCTGCTACCCCAGACCCCAACTCTTCTTAATAATTAGACTTTCAGTAATTAAGACACCAGACTTACTTAAAGAATTACCTAAAAGAAAAACAGTTTTCATTTAGATGCAAATGCTGAAACCCAACACTTAAAGGTTGCACACGAGGCACTGCTTACGTAAAGACACCCTGAGCTTATTGGGCTGGGGAAAAAGAAGCTAAAAGTCCATTAAGTGCATTCATCTATAATTCACCTCACTCTTGCTTACAGGGTCGCATCAGTGAGTTTTCTTTAAGCTGTTACAGTGGGAAGACTATTGAACAGCAAGAGCTGCTGCTGATTAAAACGTCTAAAATAGAACATGAAATGCTTTTAAAAGCAACAAGTATTTGTTTCTTAGGAAAATGCCATTTTTCTAATGATTTTGTGGCAGCCTTCATGCATGAATTTCTCACCCCAAAATCCTTTTTATACAGACACAGATGAAACATAGCTGTGCGAAGGTCAGGAAACAAGTATCAAACATCATACAGTGGAGTCTGAAAGGACCTTAACGCCATTGCAGTCATACTGTATCTAATGCTGTTTGGCAGATAGTTCAGTGTATCACTCATGCCCTATTTGGCTTGTGTTTGCCTGTTGTCCTGTATGAATCTAGGAGCGTGTGTGCATTTGTTGTCCACAGGCAACTGTTCAGTAAATAGGGCAATTAAGTGTGAAAAGCAGAAAGGAGCTAGCATGTTCCTATCTCTTTGGTGGGGGAGATAATTTATGCTAATAACATCTCTACTGCTCAAGCTGCCCAAAAATGATAGCAGACCCTTTTGGCTTCAGAAGAATCTTTTCATCCTCTTGGAGGAAAAAAAAAAAGTGGTTTCTCAACACCTTGCAAATAAGACAGCTGTGTGGCAGTGAATGGATCTCTCTCCCTCTCTCTCTCTCTGCCTTTCATCTCCAGATGATAATCTTTTCTCCTTCTCTGTCTTGTATGGTGCATGTTTGTTCTTCATTTAGCCTGTGGAATACTTGAAGCCTAGTTCCCCCCCTTGTCTCCTCTTATGGATTCACACCCTTGCACACTATCTATCATTATGTTTCCTTAAAGAACCATCATAGGAAGCAACAGCCTGTGTGAATGTATTACTGTAAATAGTATCCTACGCATGAGTGATGCTCCTTAATAACACTTAAACTCAGGCTCAGTATGCTGCTCATATGGTATAAATTCCTCCATCATACTGAGGGGCACAGAGACATTGGGTGGCTGTGGAGAGCAGAGGCCATACTGGCAGTTCAATAAATAATCCCAGAGAAAGTAAGAGCAATAAACCATATGAAATCTCTACCAGCTGGCTACAGTCATGCTCAGTGAGGAGTTCCTGTGTCAGCGACTAAGAGCAAATGTGTCAGCTTCTTCTTCATCTTCTGTGTGCTAGTAAAAAGAAAGCCTGATCAAAATGTGTGCTGCAGTTATTAATATTTCATTGGAAAGGAATTCTGACATTAGTGGAAAAATGTGATTCCTTATTGATTGTTGGTACACTAAGTTACCTTGGATAGCAGTGTTGTTAGTAATCCTTTATAGTGGTGGCAGTGCTTTTTTCAGAAATGATATTGTAGTGGATTTAAGAATATAGTTTAAAGGGTTTATGTTTTTTTAATTTCTGCAAACTGTAAAGGAGTAAAGTTTTTTGTTCCTTGCTGCTTTTCCTATTCACTCTTATTTGCAGATACGTACATACAAGGTCTCTTTCGGCATCACAGTAACTGGCTGTGTTCAATGGCAAGCAAATGGCAATGAAGGCCGTAAAGTCATTAGAATAATGGCATGGGAGAAGTGTGGAGAGCCCAGTGAGCAACTGTTGGGTGGCCTTAATCACATTTTGAAAACTTATTTGGCAACTGAGGAGATGAAGTAGGAAGTGGTTTTAGTCACAAAAATGTACCTCAAATTGCTCTCAATGTTGTCAGAACCATGGGCCATTGGGACAATGCTTCCTTACTGGCTAACCAAAGCGGAAACCTCTGGGTGAGAAATGTGAAGCCTATGCGCTAAAAATTGCAGTTTACCCCTCATCTGCTAGGGGCTGGCTCCAAAAGGGAGCAAATCCCAATTGACTCCCATGTTAAAAAGGCCAACTTCACAGCAGAATTAAATATGTTTACAGCCTGGTACAAAAAAACATTTTAGGTTTAATACCTTCATGACAACTGTGGGGGGAGTAAATTTCTTTATGACTCATACGTTTAGATGTTATTTAGTCTTGAAATTCTTCATAATTAAGGGCGTCTCCTATTGATTGACAAGTGCCGATATCCAGCAGAGGTAGCACAACCGCGGTTTTTAGCTGGCTAACAGCACGCCTTAACTTTAGCCCGCTACCTCCGTTAGCTGGTTAGCTCCCGTTAGCTCCGGGTTAGCTTTGTTAGCTCGAAGCTACAGGCAGCTCAGAGTTTGATGGGTGTCAATCATCCCTCCCCATGCTCACAGCCCCCCTCTCAGCGCCACCTCGTCACCCATTTTTGTGTGACGCTGCCAAGATGGTGAAGGTAGGAACCGTCCAATGAGACTCTTTTCAGCTCTACAGAAACCTACGGGTCACGTGGCAGAGGGTTTGTCCATATTATTTTACAGTGTACGTGGCTAACTGGGGTGGTCCCCATTTAAAAAAACAAAAACTTGAGATTGAGACCAACATTCATGCTCTGAATATAGGAGAACAAATGTGGGTTCTTTCCAGGCCAGCTTTTTGGATTATGGATTATCAATAGGACCTAGGTGTCTCCTAATCCATTCAATGTGTATTTAGTGGTCTTGAAGAAAGTTTCTAACGAGGTTCTCTGAGGGTGCATGCATACCAGGATAGTCCAAGGAACTCGGTTCGACTGGGCGAAATGTACAAAAATGTTCACACCATTGTTTGTGTTTTCACACTGGTCTTTACTCAAGTGGGCCAAACTGCTGGGAGAATCTGAATGTTTTATGTTCAGTGGCAGACAGAGGGCTGAGGGGCTGAAAGCTCTCAACCCCATGCTGGATAAGTGAACAAGTGGGAGGGTGAGTTCTATGGAGGAGGAGGATGTGAGAGTATGGCTGGGTAATGTGAAGGAGCTCAGTGAGATACAGAGGGGGGAGGTTCTTGATGGCATTGAAGGTCAGAAGTAAGGTTTTATAAATGAGACAGAATTTAATCGCAAGCCAATGGAGTTGCTGCAGAACAGGTGTAATATGACAGAAGGAGGTGGTTATGGAAATAATCTGGTGGCAGATTTCTGAACCAGTTGCAGGATTGTTAGGTAAACCAAAGAGAAAAGAGTTGCCATAATCAAGACAGGATGTAACCAAAGTGTGGACCAGAATAGTCAGGATGCTTGATGTGAGAGATGGACGTAGGTGTGAGATGTGATGTAGGTGGAGGTAAGCTGACCGAGTGACGTTATTTATATGGGACTGGAATGATAGTGTTGTTGAGGATGACACCCAGACTCTTAACCTGGGGAGAGGGAGAAACAGATAGAAATTTATCTTTGAGAGGGTGGATTTAGTAGTGCCAATGATAAGGACCTCAGTTATTGTCTCTATTAAGTTTGAGAAATTTATGGGAAAACCCTGATTTGATTTTGTGTAGGTAATCGGAGAGGGAGGTGGGTGGGAAGGATGACGTGGGCTTGGACAGGTAGAGTTGGGTGTCATCCACATAGCAAAGATAATTAATGTATTTACAGAAAATATTGCCAAGGGGAGGAGGTATATAATAAATAGGAGAGGTCCAAGCATCGAACTCTGGGGTACACCAGAGGAGAGGGGGGATGGTTGAGATGCAAATTATTTGAGTTGTGGCCAGAAATATACGATTTACGCAGGTCCAGGGTTATTAGATAATCCAATAGAGGCAAATCTGTCAATGAGGATGGTGTTAGAAAGTGTCAAAAGCTGCAAAAAGGCAAGTTTATTTATATAGCACATTTCATGTACACGACAATTGAAGGTGCTTTACATACAAACATTAGAAACATTACAGCAGGGTGCAGAAAGCATTAAGAAGAATTTAAAAAAAAAAGTGAAATGATAAAGTAAACAACAAAATAAAGAAATAAAGAAACCCCCAGAGAAAATAGCATATATCACTTGTTATCATAGACGGCAGCAAAAAGAAAGTTTAGAGGTTAGGGAGGATGAGGATGGTGAGGATCCAGTGTCAGCAGCCATGAGAAGGTCATTAGCTATTTTGATAAGAGCAGTTTCAGTGCTGTGAAGTAGACAAAAGCCAGACTGGAGCAGATTATTGAGAGAAATGTGACCATGAACCTGGGATGCAACAGTTTTTTCCAGTATTTTCTCAAGAAAAGGAAGATTGGAGATCAGACGAAGATTATTAAAATCGTTGGGGTCATCACTGGGTTTCTTGAGAATCGGTTTTACTACAGAGAGATGAGAGCCGAGGGAACAATACCAGACTTTTGTTTTTGTTTTTGCTATTTTTCATTGGGGACCATGTACAATTCCAAACAAAAAGGTTTCTATTTGATGCATTGTACCAGAGTTAGCCTTAGGCTAGTTTACATCTGCAGTCCCCTGGCAGGACACAATAAAAACTATACAAGTATTATATATGGCCGGAAAGGTACATTACAGTTATAAGTAGAAGCTATTCTGGTGGATCAGAAGAATGGACAACAGCAGCTATTAAAGGGGTCAGAGAGTGAATGGAGGCTTTAACCAGACAGGTGGGTAGAGGGTCTAGCTGGCAGGTGGGTGGCTTAGATTTGCGGATGAGCTCAGATATATCAGCAGCAGAGGGAAGTTTGGAGCTGGGTGAGAGAAAGGGATTTAGAACTTGTGATGTGGAGGAGTGATGTGGCTGAGATAAGACGGGCTAGTTGCTGATGAATACTGTCAATCTTTGCAGAAATTGAATTGCAAAAATCAGTTGAATAGAAAAGTGGAGGAAAACAGTCAGGTATACACAATGTTTTGTTAACCAGAGAAAACATATGTTCATCAGTCTGCTTACATATTAAAGGTCGGCTCATTTCAATTTTTTTTAATGTCAGCTAAAAAAACATTAGTGGAATAAAGCTAATAGCCAGTCACTGAATAATGCTGCTTGTACACAAAGATGCACCAGGAAGATTATGGGACATTCATGATAGTGGAGACAAAGAAATAGTCTCTGTAGTTAAATTGTGATGCGTTTATCACGCTTTGTATTTATCTGAGCATTTTGGCCCTTTTTTTAATCAGCGATGCTCTTTCTCTTAAAGTTGAACCAGAAATTGTCTAGAAATCAGCCTCCGTGTAAAAACTAGTGTGTGCCAAGTCATCTGCAGAGATGTTTGAGGCCACACTGATTTTGACCATTACATTGAGATCTGGTGGGTGTGGAGGCCATTGGAGTACAGTGAACTCATTGTCATGTTGGAGATGATCTGAGCTTTGTGACATGGTGCATTATCC
>JBBBVU010000014.1:4725934-4742924 GCA_037177055.1 Atherinosoma microstoma
TGTCATGTTGGAGATGATCTGAGCTTTGTGACATGGTGCATTATCCTGCTGGAAGTAGCCATCAGAAGATGCTCCACGGTGCTCATAAAGGGATGGACATGGTCAGCAACATTACTCAGGTAGGCTGTGCTGGTTAAACCATTTTCAATTTATACCAAGCAGTCCAAAGTGTGTAAAGAAAATATCCATCTCACCGTTACACCGACAACAACCTGAACCGTTAATACAAGGCAGGATGGATCAATGCTGTCATGTTTCCACCAAACTCTGAATGTGGAGCTGAAATGGAGACTCATCAGACCAGACGACTTTTTTCCATCTTCAATTGTCCGGAATTGGTGAGTCTGTGTAAATTGTAGCCTCAGTTTCATGTTCTTAGCTGACAGGAATGGCACCCGGTGTGGTCCTCTGCTGCTGTAGCCCATATGTTTATAGGTTGGACATGTTGTGTGTTCAGAGATGCTATTGTGCATACATTGGTTGGAACCAGTGCTTATTTGAGTTCCTGTTGCCTTTCTATCATCTCCACCCAGTCTGTCCATTCTCCTCTGATATTAACTAGGCTTTTTGGTCAAAACAACTGCTGCTCACTGGATATTTTCTCTTCTTCAAACCATTCTCTGTAAACCCTAGAGACGATTGTGTGTGAAAATTCCAGTAGATCAGCAGTTTTCTGAAATACTCAGACCAACAACTATGCCACGTTCAAACTTAAATCCTCTTTCTTCTTCATGCTGATGCTCAGTTTGAACTTCAGCAAGTCATATTGTCTGCATGACTAAATACATTGAGTTGGGTGTAATAAAGTAGCCGGTGCGTGTATTTATCCTTCTTCTTTGCAAGAAAACTGTGCATTTAAACGCATGGCTCAAATTGTAAAGCCTTATTTAAACCGGGACTGTGTTTGCTGTGGAAGCAGATTTCTTTCTTGCAGTTGTATCTGAAATTTTTTCTTCCTCTAAAGCTACTTTTAATCATTTCCTTTGCAATCAAAGATGTTTTTGCAGAATGTTTCAAGTGTGTTCCCAGTAAAGCAATTTCAATTTTAATGCTGTAATTAAACCCTAACTACAATAGTCATTATCACACCTTGCTCTGATTTATCGAGAAATAATTGTTCAGATAATCTTAGTCTAAATTAATTGGGTTAATTAATCACCACTGAGTTCTTTCCCTTTCTCTCTCCCTCTGTCAAATAAAGGCATTGTAGGTCTTTTTGCATTATGTTCCATCAGGAAGGTCAGAGCACTGGGTAATAGACTGTCATTTCCAATTTGTACTTATACGCATAGGAAGAGCAAATGCATTAGTGAGATGATATCAGCCTGTTTAAAATTAGACAACAAATGGTCAGATTTGCATGCACGCAGCATGGACGCACCAGCCCAGCAGAAAGAGCTGCGTGTGGTGTTTTTCTGCAGCAAGTCTGGAAAACAATTACCCATTGGTTAATAATTTTCTTTTTGAAGATTCACTACAACTGTTCGAAGCCAAGGGGACAAGCAAAGACACAGTAGTGTCTGAAAGCAAGGTTCAAAATAAATAAATAAAAGAAATCTGCAACCAAACAAATTTCCCACCAGGCAGGAGTGAGACAGGTTTTTCCTCTTATGTGTTTTTTCCCTGCTTCTGCATGTCAGGAAGAGAGGTGAGATCAATTTCCACAGGATTAGGCTGCCTTGGGAAAATGATTGCTTTTTCTAATACTTAGTAACAATTTTTCAATTTCCTGTGGTCTTTGTTACTCTCAACATTTTTGCAAATGAGCAAAACAGAAGCAAGCAACGTTGCTGCTCTGCGAACTTCACCTTGGGACCAGGCGTCATTTGCATATATATTGAGAGCATACGTTTTTGGTTTATAATAGTCACCATTCTGAGGTGGGGGTGGGGGATACTGGGGGCGGCTGGCAGGCATTCTGTCACCTGTTATGAGGCCGTTGCCCGCGAACATCCCTGGGAGACGAAAGCAGGCGATAATTACGGTGCTGGGACTAAACTGGTGTTGCTCTCTAGCCTCACACATTGTTTTAAATCTGTGGAGGGAAGACAAAAAAGTCAAACAAAAGATGACTGCAGGGTTCCTTTTTGTTTCTGAACTCTCAGAGGTTGCAGAAATTCACAGAAAATGAAATTAATCTATCGGCGCAGCGCTGATTCTGTTGTGATTACAGTTGGAGCCTGACACTAATAAATCCACACGTTCCACTCTTTGCACTTTCAGAGGGGCTAACTACATTCAGTCTGAATCAGAGGAGATGCACTGCAGATGGTCACATGACAAATGGTTTTATTGCCCCGTTATGGAGATTTGAATCATAATTGACTGTGTCTACAGTGATGTGTGCACTTGGTATGACTCATAGTGAGTCTTCTGCTAGAGGACGGATCAGCTCTGCTGCCTCTGCCTCAATCTTTTGCAATACATTTTAGATTTCATATCGGCTCTTTCTCAAGCAACCTTGCTATTTTTGTTGTTTTCCGAGTATTTGCACAAGATTTAAAATCCAATATATATAAAGATGGGATTCAACAGGGAAAACATAAACAATAATAAATCCTCCAAATGTTGCATGTATCATCTGTATTCACTTATAGTGGATGTGTGAAGTTGTGTAAGAGTAATGTAAGCATCTACGTTTGCACATTGAGGCATGTGCACCACGCATCACTGCTTTTGTGTGCGTTGAGCGCCTTTCAAAGGGCATGCTTTTGTGCAGGCGCAGATGATGCAGCTGGCAGAGCCACGACTATCGCTGGAAGCACGTCCGCGCTGGCACACTTACAGAAAACCCTGGCTCCTGGGTCACACTTTATATAGGCTGCATAAAGGCTGCCTGCCCGTCTGCTGTCTGGCCTGTCCATAACGGCTGTGATGCACAGACCGAAGATAAAATTTCTGTTTAAAGTTTTCCTCCATCTAGAACCTCAATGCATGTTGTGTATGAAAGAATTGACAGTGAATATCTTTAGTATTTGCAAGATGCTAATTCAGGGTTTAGATAATTAACCCTATGAAGCTAAACGTATATTTGATACATTCAGTTTCTGTGACATTTTGCATCACTTTATGATAAAAACTTTGCTCAAAACCCTGCAGTATATTAAATGATACTTGTCTCCTGCCCCCTAATGGACCACAGGAAGCAGAAGACTATACTACAATAATTTTAACATGTCATACAGTAATAAATGGTAGATATACCCCCCCAAAAAAGTGTTATTTTTTTCCAGGTTTGGTTTCAGGACCAAATAAAGACTTCAGATTAAAATAATTTGACTTTTCTCCCCAGTTTTTCTTGGGTTGGGCTTTAAAGGGGTTAAGATATATCTATAAAAATGCTCATTTTTTAGTTAGTATAATTTCAGTCTGTCTCATAAACAGTTTTTTGGTGCAAGCAGTCTTGAGAGATAAACAAAACATAAGAAGATAAAATCCTCCGGCATTGTTTACATATTCCAAACTGCAGCTGGTTGCCTTCTCAACTCAAATCTAACTCTTAACAACAAAGAAATTGTGTAATTTTCCAGCAGGAACAGTCATATTCTCTATGCAAAGATAGCTTCATTTATTCTGCAATTGCTTGATAAATTAACCAGCAGAGACACCTGTCAAAACAGCAGACAATCCCTGTAAATCCACCTCCCAACAGGCTCTTCTTGATGGACTAAGTTGGTAATGACAACTCTCCAAGTCTGTCCCCTCAGGCTGAAGGATGAGAGCACCACGGAGTTCTCTCCTCCCATCCGTCCCTATTAGGATAATGCATCAAAAAGACATTTTAATTCGAAGTTCATTTTCTCCTCAAGGCTCTGTAAATGTCTCCAAGCACGCATTCTGGAAGAGATAACCTTTCAGTGTGTGATCTTTTTGTTTTGGTGTCCTAATGAAATGTTCTTTTATCATTTACAACATTTTGGCACTGTGGACGAGTGTTAATTCTTATGTTCTGGCAGATCTTTTAAATAAGTGCTTCTTGAAAAGAAAAAGAGGAAAAAGAAAAGGAAAAAAAAGGGGGAAAAGCTCCCCCTCCATCTTGACATGAGACAAAGCGGCGATGACTCATTGATTTCCACAAACAAACTAAATTGCTAGGAGTCGTACACACCAGTGTGACTGAGGAAAACTCATCACTCAGCAGTTATATTGTTGTGCACCCAGCGACCTCCTTTTTAAACGGAGCTAGTGTGGCGATAACATGCGTGAAATGAGCGCTGAGGCCTGCCAGCGGTGCCTGAGCCCTCGCAGGGCCTGACACCTGCCTGCGCTCAGCTGTTCCTGCCACGCTTGACCGCATGTGGCTAATAAACAGACCTGTCCTTATCACTGGAACTCCATTAAAGGGGGTCGCAGTCACCTGAATCCCTCGCTGGGGCGACATCAAATTACAAGGCAAATGTAATGGGTTTTGCTATATTGCCACATAGTGAGATAGTGAATTACACCAAAGGCCTGATGTTATTACATGTCCCCAGGATGCTGGCTCTCTGTTTTATGATGACTACAGTGAAAACCAGGTCAGTGCTCAAATTGTGATGGTCTTTGCCTCCGTTGCTCCAGTTCTATCTATCTCGTCCATTCAAAGAAGAGACAAAGGCATGCAGCAGGTCATTCTCTACTTGTCGGCCACTGCTGAGTACAGACAAGTGTTTCACTCGGCAGCTGCAGACTGATATGAATCTTCATTCTGATGTGGATAAGGTCACGAATTGTTGAGAACGATATAAAAACAAAAGCACGGAGCCTAATATTCAGAATAGAATTGGTTTAAAAGCCCAAACTGAATAAAAATTCTCCATATTAACACCTCAATCCGAATAAACTGGCCGAAAGATAGATAATTTCCTCAAAGATATTTCTATAGATTTTTTCTCTTTTTATTTATTTATTTGTTTGTTTGTTTATTTATTTTATACATTCAGTTAAGAGACAGTCATTAGGGATAGGAGTTTTGATATGCATTAATTGTTTTTACTGTGTAAAAGGCCGCGTTCTGTCTGAGCATGCTCTGACTTGACGTGCACAGTAACGTTTATTCACTTGAAAATATGGCGTCTAAGCAGAACTGGTCTACTGGTCTACGGCAGAGAGTTCGCTTTTAATACAGACTTTAAAAGAGCTCAACATTATTGCACAATTAGACACAATTGTACTGATTAGATGTCAGCACAACTCGTTCCCACCAGTCTTTGCTGGGGACCTTTATCCAGAGCCTTCTGGTCTTTGGAGGAGGCATTGGCAAAACGGGCAAACATCGCACAGCACCAACAAAAAAACCCTCTTCTGTACGCCTTCTCCTCTTCACTGTCTCTAGTAGGATCGCAGTATCACGTTGTTGCTTGAATGAAAGTGTGAAAACGACAAACAAAGCAACTAGCATGCTAAATAGATAGACCGTCATGATAAATCATGTCATGTTTTATAGATCTGCGCATGTTCTGATTAAATGTCGTGTCATATGTATGTCTAGATCGGAATAGATCCCGTCACATGTAAACAGTTGACCTGAGAGATTTTTAATCGGAAAGACAAACGTCTGCATGTAAACGTGGCTAATGAGTCTAAGCAAGGTGCCGTGCAGTGAGAGTCAAAGGATATTTAAACAAGAAATTTTAAATGAAAGAAAGAAAACAGGGTTTCCGCGGGGTATTAAAAGTCTTGAATTTACAAATCTGCATTTAATACCTTACAAAGTCTTTAAATCTGACAGTTTTGGTCTTGAATTTTATTTGGCGGGTCCTAAATGATGTCGGCCTAAGGTTGTACGCTGTATTGCTTTAAAATGTATCGGGGAAATGTCCGAACTGCAAAGTGAACTATTTCCTCCCCCTTCCAATCCAACTATTATAGTGAAATCTGGAACCAATTATCGCTGACTTTGCAGGGAGAAATGATTGGGGAACATTTAACCCAACGTACACAAATCCTTTATTTATGCGTTTTGTACAGTACTATGTGACTTAAACTGAAATTACCAGTAAAATGCACAATTAAATAAAAAAATGCAACAATTATTGCATGTTTTTCAACACCTGTTGAAATATTCAGTTAACCATCAGTGGGAACAAATGAGAATGACTGATGTTATTATTTATCTCCTTTCTATTAAATATATTTTTCAGCCACATTTTTATTTCTTAAAACCCCACAATGACTGTTTTACTGAATATTTAATGACACCCAGCCTCTGCAAGCATCCTTACCAACTAACTCTAAGCCTGTTGAATTAATGGGAGCTGGTCTTAGGGACACGAATCAGTCCAAGCTGAACTCATACAACTTTTTATCGTAGCATTTACTTAGTTCGTAACCGCATTTAATACTGAACATAACAAAACAGGATGCGTTGGTCTTAAGAATGAATGGAACTCCTGTTGTTTGCAAATCACATTCCCAAAACTCAGCATCAGTGCTACACAGCTCCACATTTTCTCCCTCTATACCTGAATAGTGGTTAGTACCTGATAGTACCTGATGGTACCTGCCTGCAGCATCAAAGGACTCCCAGGGTGATGTCTGTCTCACCCTTGCACTTGTCCCTCTCACCCTTGTCCTCATCATTATTTCATTGTATACCGTGTGATGATTGACTGTCAGATGTTTATGGAGGTTTGCAGTGTTGCTACAATTACCTTTATGTCTTCCCACACACATCATACAGCGCGCCACCGCTGTTCAGCTCCACACGTGACTGCTATAGATTGAAAAAGAGGCATGCTGCTGCACCGCTATGCTGTGCCTTATTTCACATATGACTATGGCAAGCGGAAAAAAAAGTAGTTCCCAACAACTGAGTATAATTTAGACAAGATCCTGATATTATAGTTACTTTCCATTGTATTCCAGTTCGTGATAAACTACATGTTCAAGATAGTGATAAAAATCGATTCTAGAACATAAAAAGCTGGTATCAGAGGTATCGATATTTCAGTAGCAATCTTCACATCACGATAGGGCTTTTAAAATTAATGCATGTGGAATTAATGCATTAATTTTTAACGCAACAACGGATGAACAACAATGTTTTTACTCACACCATAAAAATCCAGATTTGGCATTATCTCCGCAGTGAACCAAATCCACCAAAAACCATATAAATCTCCTTATTTATGAAGATTCTGACAGTTTTCAAGCCTTATGTCAAAGTATCGATGTTATCACACGAGTATTGATTGATATTAAAACCAGCGTTGGAATCAATATTATTGATATTTGGATCGATCCGCCCACCACTACTCTCGACCCACACCCCTCTCAGCCAATCCCTTCTAGTGCTAAGTGCGTAAACAGAGCGTGCATGAAAACGATTCAAATCTAAACTAACTGTCACCTCAATAATACTGCAGCTGGAGTCGGATACAGCGTAAACTAGTCCAGACTGGGTTCTGCAGAATCCTCATAAACACACGATGTGAGTGCTATCAGTCTGACACTACTCTCAGATTAAACTTAACCTTTGCAATGATATGAATCATTGCATTAATATGAAGATAGATGTATATGCAAATGAATGAAAATTTCCCGAACATGGTCTTTGAAAGAAAAATTGCAGGCCATATTTTACCATATTGCGTACTAAAGATATAATTAGTTTTTTGTATGTTTTTGAAAAAAGGGAATGAGTGTGTGTCATTTTTCTGTCAGGAAAGCACTGGCAGCATTCTGGGGTATGCTTCCTGTGAGAAAGGCTCAGTCTCACGTGTCATTCAAGTACAAGTTGTAACAGAAAATGTAGCCCGATGCTGATAGTGAGCTGTTTTCCCATGCATTTCTGTGTCATTAATCAGCTGTAAAATAAATGATAAACTGCAATCAGCCATTTTTCTCTCTCTTTGCTGCTCTCCAAGCCTTGTGAAGCACACCACTGCTTACTTATTCGTATTTGTCATATTCTTATTCAATGCTTAATCTCTAACTTTTTGCAGGTGCAGTTTCACTGGGTCTGGAGGGAAAACTCTAAATATCTCCAGTAACCAGTGGACAAAATAAGAAAAGAAAAGAAGTGTCGGACTAAATAACACTGTTTTTAATAAGTCATGCATGAAAGAGTGTAAAGCTTGTGGTTTGGATTGGAATTGATTTGATTTAGATGTTACGAATAAATAGTTAGAGATGAATAAGTACATATTGCTATGAGTTACACATTTAAAGGGGTCCTATTATGCTCATTTCAGGCTAATTAATCTTAATATATGAGCCCACAAGGGCAGGAATTGATCCAGCATTTTTCACAAACCGTTTATTTATTTTAGATCGGTCTTCTCCGTAGGCCGTCACCTCAGCCTCGACCAGAAACGGGTAGAATGAGACTCTTCCACATTAAGCCCCGCCTCCCCACTGATGCAGGCTGCCTCTCATTGGTCAGCTGCCGGGAGTAGTTGTCGGGAGCGCACACAGTAGCTGTTTTTGCCGTGTGCACACACTAATGTATTGAAACAAAACTGACAACAGCCCGATATTACTCACAGCTTGTGGCTCAGTACCGGAAACGCGGTCCTTGATTGTAGGAACAGACCCTCCTTTCAGGAGCAGCCTGGTCGCAAATCCCCCGTTGTACCGGTCACCCCGTTATTCATCCAGCAGTCCTTCGTGAAATGCCGCTGTCCGTGGCTGGCTCTCAAAAATCAAACTCCATTCATTGCTGTCTAGCCGTTGTTTTCTTCGGGAATGTGAACAAGCGTAGCTTTCCCTCACAGCTGGAGAAGCATTTATTTTGAAACTGAAAGCTTTGCAGTGTCCACCTCAGTCTTCCGCCTCACACTGTGAAGCGAAAGTGGGTGTGGCTTTCTTCTCGTGAATGTGCACAACGCGGAGAATATGTCCAATTACTGACTTCACAAGATTATTGAAGTAGAAAAAAACTCTCTGAAACCGTTTGTTTTCAGCGCCATGCAAACTGACTGTAGAGACACACTGGGACACTCAAACATAGGATTATGTGATAATAAAAAAAACAATGCCACTCACTTGTCTGATGAGTATTCAACACTATAACACTAGAGAAAGCTCAGAAAAGTCGAAATAGCATAATAGGGCCCCTTTAAATACAGGTGGTCACAGATTTTTTTCATGTCATGTGATCACTAGCCCACACAAAACTACTGCTTTGGTATATGTTGCCACGGATTATGATACTATTACATTTTAGACATGTGGAATACCTGTTGCACATTTTGTGGACTGGACTGCCTCCAATAACATGTGAAACAGCTCAAGTTACAGCACAGACTGTAGAAAATTTGAATTTAAAAATGGACTTGGTGATCCACTGAAAACACCTACTTGGCACTGTAACATACCCCCCTTTTAGAGATGCATACGTTTTTCCAGTCATCCTCAAGTATCACTCCTCTACTTCTCCACCTTCTTGCCCATAAATGGTCACTCTCAGCTCCAAAAAGACAAAGATGTTGCAAAGTAAATTCAGAACCTGTTTTAGAGCAGTCTGAACATGCCGGGAGTTGGCACGGAGTCTAAATGTGCTGCTTTTTAGTCACAATTTCTAACATGTTTTGGCCGTTGGACCGAACAAACTAAAAGAAGCAAATCAGAGAAGTTTTGTTGACAGTTCTGCTGTATTATTAGACACTTATGCTGTGCTGCTAGGGAGGTTGTGCAGCACACACAGGCCCATTTGAGTCTAGCTGAGCATAAACTGTAGATGCACAACTTATTTGACCTTCAACTTTTGACCTTTTTGAAATTTTAATTTCATATCATTTCAGTCATGCTAACATTTTAAAAAATCCAATTTTGGCCCGATGATCACAAGGATTTTTTTTTTTAATCTAGTGTCCTGTTAACACGCCGAATGACTTTGCTCATCTTTTATTCACAGTCTATGAATGAAGGCTTTAGTAGCCAGTTCACCAACTGTTATTAGCTACTAGCTAAATGAAGCGTTGTGCAATCTTAACAAGAAAAAGCCATTAGGGAATGGGAACCTACAGTAACTTATAAACTAGCCCTGTGAATAGCATTGCACAGGTTGTAACGGGGAATATTTAACAGTATAGGGTTTAGCTAAAAAGAGAAAAATGAAATTACTGGTGAGAAAAAAGGATGTGGCATTGATTAGTTGTTCTCTGTCACAAAATCATTTTGCACTGTTTGATGTTTTCCTGCCGCCAGCAGACATGAAAGGCAGCCTTTTTGTGGTTGGCAGTATAAAAAAAAAAAAAAAGAGGCCATGTAAGTGATGCAGTCGATGACAAGAGGCTCGGTCTTGATTATTGAACCCTACATCTTTTCTCTGGCCATACATCTTCCTCTGCCAGGCCTCCCAGGGGCTTCTGGCCATCCAACACCACAGGCCAGATCTTGCAAAGGAGGCAGGGACAATAGTACCTGCCGGCCCCTATCTAGGCTTGGGAAATACCACTGGGGGCCTCATTGACAAATTGTTCTTGTCTGGCCGCATGAGAGAGTGGGGAAAGCGGTAATTGCATATTTTCCTCTAATTGCATTTGTCACATGTGGGGTCTGCGGCTGTGGAGCCAGGTCTTAGACCCTTCTCAGTGATGTGTTAAACCAAACAGCTGAACTCTCACCTGCACCACGAGAAGGGGATGTGCACGAAAAGGCCTGCAAAGAGGGCAATAAATTATGCAGTGGCACAAAACATCAGCAGAGCAGCAGTGGAGAAAAGGCACAGACGGAGACATGCTGCAGGTCCATTAAAGCTTCAGACGTGGTCATGGAGGACTTGACTCAATGATGCTGTTTAAGGACAGTCAAGGGCTTCTGCATGAATGATCACATGAAGCTCATAAAGCTGGAACAGAAGGAAAGTCTGCTGTCTTAAATATCCTAGTTTTATTGCAACTCAGCTTAGCGTCAGACTCTAAACAAGATCTAGGATTGATTCCAAATATAGTAAAGACACAGATGAATGATCTGGATTAAGTCAACTAATTTATTATTGTCCCTAAAATTGCTGGATAATCAAGTAATCTTGTTTTCTTTTTAAGTTTAAATCCCGTCATTTTGTGAAATGATAAGTTGTTTTGTCTGCTACACAATTCTCCAAAACATGGATATTCCGATTTTTTTTAAATCTAAAATGAAAGCAGAAAGGAAATTTGTTTCTACTTTGAGTTGAACAACGGCAGAAATGATTTATTTATTGCCTTAGCTTCAGATAAATCTTTTACCATTTGTTTAAGCTTAATCTTCAACCGTGTTTCCCGTGTTTCTGTCCTGTTTTCCTGCTTCAGCAAAGTTTCTGGTCGGGGTGGTGGCAGCAATAAAAAAAGCGTCTCTCATCTTGGCTTCTGCTGCTTCGTGATATGCGGCCAGCCTGCTGCATTATACACAAGGGTTGTACAACTACATTTTAATCCACTCGTGTTTCTGGCCTGATAAAAGGATTCTCTCCATCTCTTTCTGTTTAATTCACACCATCATCAATCAAATGTGTCCCTGCTCCACCCCCCCTCTCCTCTCCCTCCCCATCCTCTTGGGTTTTGGGGGTCTGCAGCAGATAGGTTGGGGGTCCCCTGAGGGGGTTAGGGACATGACGGACCGGTCACAGATGCCACAGAAATTAAAATGCAAGAGTCTGTGCAAGGTGTTACATTTCTCAGACATGCTCATTTGCAGCAATATCTGAGCAACATAAGGAGGCTTATCTGCGATTTCACAAACGACTCTCACAAGATTATGTGAATATGATTAAAAAAAGACTGCGATCTCCATAGTGTGGCTACAAGTGTGGAATATTCCCTGCATGCCAGATACAATGTTTTGTCTTCAACCATTGTCTGCACATGACAGTCGCCACAGGCTACTTAGTAATGAATATGTGCCTGTAGCATGTGAGCTGTGTGAAGCATATGTATAGAGTAAATATGCACATCTCTGCACAACAGGTCAGCTTCTGAACTCAGATCGAGGAGGAGATGATCAACCGCAGAATAAGCTCCTGAAACTACAAAGGAATTATGTATAAACAAGCGCGCAGCCTGTGACTAAAGTGTCACACGGTGATGATGTCTGATGTCCCAGCAAACCCTTTTTGTCTAAATAAAGCTAGCATTCTGTGTTCTTCATTGTAATTCATGAATATCCATAAAACCTCTGATGGTAGCGCTCTTTATGTGACACGTGAATGTACACTCATCTGACAGGTAATACAGACTGGGACAAAAATAGTACGCTTGTGAAAAGCCTGTGTTGAACTATTTCATGACATACTTATAAAAGAAAACCATTTCCAGCAGATTTGTCTATCTAACCCAGTTACCATTGAGATGGGATGTTATTTCATCTCATGAGAGAGAGCAAAGTGTGACAGTATCACTTCTATAAAGTTGTAATGGTAATAAATAACATTTGTGTTGTTTTATGAGAACCAGTGATTTGAAAGTAGATTTTATACCCACAAAAAAATATCCAAAAACAAAAATATTGAGCTCGTGCACAAAAATAAGAATTCTTCTGGCATGGCTCAAGATGATGTTATTGTTTGGAGCCATTGACGCCCCCTTAAAGATCCCAGTCCGATCAAGCAGCTGGGATGCAACAAAACAAGCCTAATCCACAATGCATGCTTCAATTGTTATGATCCAGGCAAGTCACCAAAAAATGTCTTTAAAGCAAGTCTGTTCACATGTAATAGAGTCCCAATCTATGGTTATAAATTGTAAAAAGGCAACACAACTTGAAAAGTCATGGGTGACAGCCACTGTAGCATCAACAGTAGTTAAAAATATAACATTAAAGTACACTAAAAACGAGGTAAGGAAATAAGACACAATGTTGATGTATATAAGGGATGAATGAATGAAAAATCTTATTGAAACATAATGACCAAATATAAAAACAGAAAGAGAAATAAAAGAAAAACACAAAAGTTCAGAAGGAGGGGGTGGAAGCAGAATCTTAGCTGATTCCACCCCAGTAACCCCAGTAACTTACAACAATTTTATACCATATAATACCATAATCACAACCATCATTAAATACTAAACATTACATCATCTTATTATAAAACTATAGTAATAATAACAATACTCAACATATGCAATCAATATAATATGTTTATGTGACGGAACTATATAATAATAATCATGCCAACAACAAACAATTAATTATCATTATTAAGTGTATATAATCTATAAGCTTACAATAAATAGTTACGATGATGGAGTTATGCAGTAGTAATGATATTAATAATAATAACAACTCTAATAACAATGATAACCATACTGCTTAGTCTATAATACCTCTTCATTTCTTACTCTTTCTGTACTGTTCCAGTATCATATCTTTATATATTGATTTGAATAGGTGGATATGTGGGCATTGCCTATGTTCTTCCCCCCAGCTTGTTCCACGGTTAATAAACACACATGTTCGCAGGCTGTTGTTATGTGTTGAGCAGCCATAAAAATGCACTTTTAGCATCTATAACCATTTAATTTTAACTTTAGCCACAAACCGTTTGCAGCTGAGATCGCAGAAGAAGAATAAAGACTTGAAATTGTGAATGTGAGGGAAGCAACAATGTGCAATGACTGAAAACACGCAGGACAAGTGTCGAGGTGGCAATCTCTTCCATCAAAGTCTGAGGATTAGCGCCTTCCATCACCCACTCCTTCACCCTAAATCTCAATAAATCAATCTACACATTTCAGAATGCAATGGAAGTACTGATAAACATAAAATTAAATGTTTTTTTTATTTTCTTTTGAAACATCAGATTACCCTGTCCTATGTGTCAAAGGGGTTCGTCCGCTGCCTCCTATCCCCAAACCCCCACACATGGCTCATATCAGGAATGTTTTGCAAAGATTAACTCAAAACAAAGAACATATCAGACTCACTACTTTCGGTTGCTACAGGGCAGTTTTCAAACACACAGTATTTATTGTATGAATGATTGTTATATGTGTTATACATGAATATATTGTGATGGTGGCCAGGAAGAATAGCTGCAGCTTTTAATGTGGTTCCTAATAAATTAAATGAAAAATAAAAAATGCTCAGTGCGTCTGTGGAGGCAGGAGATCTGCCAACGACTACAAAGAGGTTTTTGTTCAATTTGGTAGATATAAAAGAGTCATGCTATTTCATACCTTTTAATATCTTTTAATTAATAACTTCTTATCCTTTTTTTCAGTACTTATACAGGTAGATATGTTGTCTGAAACCTAACCAAATATTACCTGACAACGTGATTTGTCAAATTTAAAAAAAAAAACTCTCTCCTTAGCTAACATGAACCTCTCCAACTGTACAATTTAAAGGCTCATGGAGACTCCTATGAGGTGCAAAAGGATACCTGTTATCCAGTTTTATGGTAATATAACAAGTGATTATCGCCTTAATTGGAATAATTATATCCGAATCAGGCGTCCGGAGAATGTCTGCACCCTGCAACCGACATGGACTATTCAGGGGAACCAAGTCCTTACCCGTGGCGGGAGAAGTGGAAACAATATAAGGGTGGTTTTAATCTTATGGCTGAAAGGACATGTCCTATAAATGCAACACAAATATGAAAAGTATTTTAAAATCTAGTTACCATAAATTTCTACTGACTTCTCCACCCTCAACTGGTCGAGGCAGATGGCCACCCTTCCTGAGTCTGGTTTTGGAGGGAGGTTTTCCTCTCCACGGTTACCCACCATCCCATCCATTATGAGGATGGGGGACTGAATCAAAGAGGAGACTTGATGCAACCTGTTGGTTTCCTTAGTTGGCCTATTATTATTTATAAACTGGCTTATATGAACAGAGTTATTATAAACTGGCTAATGTGAATCATGTAATAGATTCATTTTAACTGGATTGTAATTGGAATATTATTAAATGTTTTAACTGGACTGTGTCTGTGCTTTGAGATTACTTTGTTATGTTGAAATGCTGAACTTCTAGGAAAAATGTGATGATTAGATTAAGTGATCGGCGAAAAGGTGCAGAATTGATGTTGGGAAATATTTCTTTAGCTTCCTGTGGGATGTGGAGTCCAGTTTGTGGACAGATCCATGAACTTGGTGGCTTAAAAGGGACTACACAGTATTGATTGCGCAACAACTTCGAACCTCACACACACACTGACATGTGTAGCAGCCATATTTACACAGTGTGCTGCATGTGACATCATGTTTTCCTCTGTGCATGGTCACTTGAGGGCGGCCGATTGTTCACATTGCAGCCTGATAGAGGTCGCATGAAATTATAATGTTAACAACCGCGGGGGAAAAAATCGAATCTCAGAAAAGAAATTGGAATTGAGCATCTAGACCTGCAGTGTGAACGCAGCCAAAGTGAACAGTGATATAATATAGTTTGATTTCTTGCAAGTTTCAGACTCATTTTGGTGCTCTATTGCAGTGAAGGAGTGCATTCTAGTAGCCTGATGCTCTACCAGATCACACAGAGCCATTACAGAAACAGTCTTTGAAATCTCCATGAAGCCACACAGAGGGTGCAGGCTGAACAGCCTGCCAGCAGAGCAGCAGCAGCAGCAGCAGCGCCGGTATGCCATCTGTGTCGCACAGGAGGCGTTCAAGCATAGGACTGAGTTGTTGGTTACTCCAGTTTGGAAGCCCCTTAGAATTCAATATGCAATCACTTCTCTTAGACTGGCACAATCGGACAAAATAGTCTTGAGGTGTAAAATACAGTTGCATAAACAGGCCCACCGTTTCCAGAAACACAAACTGTTATGCAACAAGATTATATGGCTGGAAACAGCAAATCTGTTTCATTAGAAGAATGCAAAACAACACACAGAAAAGACACTTGTGGCTTTTAAAGCAAAATGCTAAACAATCCACTTTGAGTTTGGACACGACCCCAGTGAAAACCTCCACTTCCTGTATTCAACGTTTATCTTATCTTCCCTCCTGTATGTTAAGCTCTGAGTGCACAGAAGCATCCCAGATCTTTTTATTTTAGAGAGACAGACTTGTCAACAGCTTATCTGTATGAAAGTGTTAAACCTGCTCTGTGTGGCATTTCTGAAAAGACAAATGACACAAACATGCATGTTTTTGGTTATATGGTCCACAAGCTGTTTGTCCACCCTGTGGCTCTGTGATACGACAGCAGGTGGCAGGTGCTGGAGGAGGGGAAAGAGAACGCTCTGTTTTCTTCCCCGACAATCTTTTTTAACAGTTCAATTTGACTAAAGGATTAAGTGTCCAACATTAATCGTAGGCTAATCTTGTAGATTTAGGCAAGTGGTTCCCAAAAGTCAATAAAGCTGTAATTTAATCAGGGAATGTCGTGTCATGTTTGTGGAGGAAAATGGACAGATTGCTTTCTGCTGATCACCTCTGTGCAGCAGGCTGAGCTAGATAATGTTTTCTCTTTTTGTGGAATTAACTTGTTTTAATTGAAAAGAAAATGTTTCAAAAAAAGCAAAAAAAAAACGTATCTTTCTGAACTGTGTGAATGCTCATCCGTCCATTTCTTTTTTTTCTTAAATCAGTCATATATTAGATAAAAATTGTTGGAGTACCGTTTGCCTTCAGAAGATGTTTGGGTTAGCAGAGATGCGACAAGGTGTTGGAAACATTCCTCAGAGATTTTGCTCCATTTTGCCATGATAGCATCACACAGTTGCTGCAAATTTGTCGGCTGCACACCCATGATCACACCCTCTCTGAACAACAAATCCTCACCTGTCTTACACTTTCAGTGCATTAGCACATTTATCTACATTGCATGATTTGCACTTCACTGCAAATACTCTTATTTTAGTCTATTTAATGTGTGTTGACACCTCGTTTAATCTTTTTATATTCTTATATTTTATTTCTTACACCAATGTGCACTGTAGCTGGGTGGAGCCCCCTAAATTCCATTGTACTTGCAACTATTTTATAACATTAAATGTTATTCTATACTATTATATTCTATGATGAGAATCTCCCGTTCCACTACATCTCATGGGTGCTCTGTTGGATTGAGATGTGGTGACTGTGGAGGCCGTTGGAGTACAGTGAACTCATTGTCATGTTGGAGATGATCTGAGCTT
>JBBBVU010000014.1:4806841-4818894 GCA_037177055.1 Atherinosoma microstoma
CCTGAAAGGGAGGTGGAGAGCTGGGGGAAGAAAAAACCATTGTTTTTTTCCTTTTTTTTTTTTTTCAAAATGGCTAAAAAAAAAAACCCCCCCCCCCCCCCCCCTCATGTCTGAAAGCTAATCACATTATTAGTGTAAGGGTTAAAAGTTTGGTAGCTTTTCATCTAGTCCATTGGTCAAGCTTTATCATTCCCCACATTGGCTCATGCATGCAAACATTTTTTCTATTCTTTATAGTGAGAACATTCCTCTGCTCAAGGATGAGCTCTTAGACTCGGAAAGCTTCTTATCAGCCACTTCTTATCAGGAAGCAATAAACCAAAAAAAGTCTGGGATCACTGGCTTAATCTCGAAGGGAATAAAACTGCACATTAAACATGAAGGGGAAAAAAAAAGAAAAAGCATCACATCCGAGTAGATTTGCTGATTATCACAGGTTGCTGGTGACAGTCGAGTCTCATCCGCTGACTTTTTAAAGTGTTGAAACAAAAAGGGCATGAAGAGACACGGTGCACCTGTCAACATGCCAACAAACTTCACTACATTGAGTTTCCATTGTACGGCACTGCGGCGGGTGTTGACTCAGACTTTGCAGAGTCACACTTGGAAAGACCTGACTCTCCTCGTTTTCAGGAATTTCCTGATCCCTGAAGGCCTCCCTGTGAAAATCATCTGCAGGCTACTAAAGAGGCTTACAGGCAATGATGGTCCCACCCACCCACTCACACACTCACTCACACAGTGGGCCGGCTATTGGGAAGTTCCAGGTTAATAACTAAACTGAGGACATATGCTGAAGGAGTTAGCAGGGCAGGGCAGATGTCCTTTTCTTTTTTTTTCTTTTTTTTTGGCTGACTATGAATGTGGACTGAGTAAAGTCTGAGTTAGGAGCCAGAGTAGAGTAACTCAAAGTGCACTTAGGAACTTCATTCAAGACATTTTTTTTTTTTTTTTTTTGCCTTTTCCAAAACGTCACATTTCAAGTGTGACAAACATTTCAATGTGTAGGCCTGCTAGATGACATACATTGATTCGAACCTTCCAAATCTCACATTTACTATCTTTAAATGCTCATATTTACAAAATGACAATCCTTTTTTTTTTTTCACCACAAGCCACATGAATCATGACATCTCCGTCACTCCAGGAGTTTCAGTAGAAACAACTGCCTCTGAAGTGACTTCCGGCTGCTGGTTACACCTTGATTGTAGTTTTTCACCAGCATGTTCTGTCTTGCTGGTAGGTCTTGACGTCAGCAGAGCGTTGGGTTGGGAGTGCTATTACTCACTCTGCTTAAGCTACATTCTTGTACAGCACGTACCAGTGCCTCCTTCTTATTTCCAAACAGGCAGCTCTAGCCAAGCCTCTTGCCAAATCATCTGCACTACACCCGTGCAGTTTTTTTGTTTTTTTTTGTTTTTTCAAGCAATGCATGTGTCTCTAGACATGTTCATCCTTCTTTTAGAGCTCACTGACCCACAGTTTTAGCTCTTTGAAATGGGCCTAAACTCACTCATTTGAACAGCAAACTTACATGTGTTTGTTTGACAAACTTTGGGGGTAAAATAAATATTGGATTTTAAAGTCCAGATTTAGAGAGCGAGGGGCATTTCCAGCAATTTGGATTTGAACAAAAAGAGACATGTTAGTAGTATGCAGCCTCGCTCTCAGCTCTAATTCTGAAAGTAGTGCATGTTCACCTAATAAAGATAATATTGGAAACTTATTCTCCTATAAACAAAACACAATTGATGTATAAACCCAGGAAGAAAGGAGAAAACAGGAAAGAGTGGGCTGCTACAGAATGCAGAAGCTTCATATTTCTGTGAAGACCCACAGTGCCACCTTGTGGCGGTTTGTAAACATTACACCCCACTCCTGACTGGGAATTCTCACAGAAACCCATTAAAATAAGTTAAGACCAGGCTGAATTAATCTGATCTCACACATTCTTAATCAATTACATCCAAAAAGAAAATGTAAAGTGCTGTCGCTCTTAGAATCACTTCAGCTGGAAACTCATAAATATGTAGTTATTTATAAAAAAACTCACTGTGGTGTGGAAATTGTCTTATCTCAAAGCAAAATCTAGTCTTAAGAGTATTCAGAAACCAGTTTGACACACTCTGAACCTGCCTGCATGGATTTGTTTGCCATCCCCACCCTTTAGTTCACTGATAACACTTGTTTCCAGGCTTCAGTGTCCTCTAAAATAGATGTGCTCTTGCCTCAAAAAATAGGTTTCCGATATATTTTATACATACTAAAGTTAGAAATAGGCTTCCTAAAACCAGCTGAGAGTAAACAGGATTTAATAATGGAGCCCTAGATGTTAATATCTCTAGTAAAATCAGACATCCAGATACACTGAAGTTGTAGAAAACCACCTGGTTGATGATCATTAGTTGATGAGAATCATTTTTCCCTGTCTCATCTAAGATAAAGGTCTTGTACTGCTGATCTTATGAGATAAAAATGCAATATGAATATTTTTATTAAGAGAACCCAGACTAAAGAATTCAATACTCGAGTCTGTTCTACAAACGAGAAGAAAAACAGACGATTTTTTTTCTTTATTTAAAAAGGAAAACAAATGTAAATTTTAAAAAAAGAGGGGAAAAAAACATTTTTTCAAGCTCAGCATGAGTATAGAAAAACAGGAAAACCTGGTGCAATTGCTGCACACGTGCTGAGATTTCATCTGTTACGAGAGCAGAAAAAACTCAGCACACTTAAAACCTGATTTGAAATATATATATTTATATATAAATTCAATAAGGGTCGTGTCCCTGGAGAGGACATTTATACATTCTAAAGAAAGGTACAGCTGTCAGACAAAGTCGTGAACTCCGTCGTGTCCCGAAGGTAAACGAGTGGTAGCAGCTCAACTAATCTCTTAGGATAAACCTGCTGATTCACAAACTGCAGCATGCTAAAAACAAAAACAACAATCATACAAAACAATACTACCAGCTCAGGGCCATACCAGGATTTACTGGATAATCAGTACAGTGTATTGTTTGCATCCCTGTGCTGGTGTTTGATTTAATCTTTTTTGGTTTGTTCAAAATCCCTGGTTCCCTGCTCAGACTGAGTCTCATAAAGGGTGACACACTTCGATCCTTTTATTTATTTTTTATTGCTGGTAAAGAGTTTGGTGTAAGCTACTTTGTGTTCATGACTGCACAAAATGAACACCTTTCACTTGCTTTACAGCAGGAATCAGCTGCCTTCAGGTTAGGGTTAGACATGTTAACTACTCTGAGGACAGGAGCTAAAGTCGGGTGTTGGAGGAGACGTGCCGCCGTATCCCTGCACCGTTTTTGTTTCACGTGTTCACCGTTGAGCTACCAGGCCACCCACTCTACATCTCGCATGTGACTTATTGTAAATGTTCAATTAATATTTCTCACTGAGCAGATGCATCTCACGTACAAGTAGATAAGCAAATGTACAGATACACTAAAAACACGCATACCATGATGTGCTCAACCGGCCAAACACAGTGCACGAGTGGGGACAGAAACTATTCAGTCCCCAGTCCTGCATGCATTTAGCGGGCACAAAGTTGCTTCTCTCCCAGCTTTACATACTTCCCCTTACTGCTGGGTTGAAGACACCCCCCCCCCCCCATATAACATAAAGTTTCTCCCTTAACAGCATGTTTTCAGACCAGCTGGTCCAAAAAAAAAAAAGACAAAGAAACAAAATAAAAATAAGCCTCCATGATTTCTGATTCAAATTAAGATAATGTGAAATACTGATGGACACAAGTTAAGGAAATAAATGAAGAAGAAGAAGAAAAAAAAACACATTCAGGTGTCATTTTGGTAAATAAGAAAGGATCAGCATCTGAAATGGGCAGAGAGGACTTTCATCCTGGTTCACAGACCAGCAGGGCCAATGCAAACCCTTTCCTTTACAGACTGATGTGCCTTTTATGTTGAGTCTCTGTTTAAGTCAGCACACATATTTGGGATGTGGCTGGGGCCCTGAGCATCCAAAATGGCATATGGAAAGAACGTTTGGGTGGGTAATGAGAGGCATCCGACCACCCCTCGCACTGCATTCATAAAATCAACACGGGTGAACCTGAATCTGCTGAATGACGAACAATCCACTCACTAGCAGAGTCAAAAGCGGGCTCATTGGCCCACCAAGTCCACTTTGCAACATCAGCGGGGAGACCGGAAACAAAAAGGAAGGAAGAGGAAGGATAAACATCAGTGGAAACAGGCTCTATAACAGACGTAAGCACTGAGAGCCAGCGCCGTGCACAGGCACACGTTGGTTAGTAGGGGGGACCAGGTCCCCGGCAAAGGAGAGCTTTCCTTTGGCTGCTCCGCTGCCTCGGGCAGCTCCAGCTCCTCCATCTCTTGCTGCTGCTGGGATTTCTTCGGTGCTTCAGAGGTAAGATCTTGGATTCCCACTTTCCCATCCAGCTGATCAGCACCATCAGGTGGAGGCTGATGAGCGGCTATGTTCCTCTTTCGCAGCTCTGTGTCATGCGAGGACCTGAAAGAGTAAATAATGTCAGAGTAAAGAAGAGGAAAGCTTTAAAGTCTCTTTTGCTTCATACACAGTCGTCTCTCTGCTGTCCACATTTGTGTCAGACAGGTGATGGACATGATCACAACCTGATGTAGTCCCTTGTTTAATCGGCTGAGGTGCCGTTTAAAAAAAATCTTCCTTGGAAATGGATCCTTTACCGAATATAGCTGCAGCTACTTTGAGTGCTTATCTATCAATATGGCTTGATCCGGACTTGTGCTGCGTTGAAGCTCAGTGCATATAAAAGCACTGGGTTAAAAGATGAGCTACCAGTGAGGAGGCCTGACTGGCATGTCAGTTTAACAGAAAAGAGACCAAGCAGATTGTTAATCTCATTACAGGGGAGTGTAAGAATGGCATGTCTTAAATAAGCCACAGAAACATTTAGTTTAAAGACAGTTTAGTTAAGAGCGCATTCATACTGGCAGGGTTCATACTGGTCCGCTTTAAGATAATCCTAGGCCACTTCCACCAATAGTCTGGAGCAGTGTGAACGCACATTTGGACTCCGGTGTGGAACAAAGAAGCAAACTCTGGTCCGCTTGAAAACCAGGGGGTGAACTCTGGTCTGGTGAACATCCAGCAGACCAAAGAGAGGAAGTGACGTATGACGCAACATGTCGGATATCTTGCTGCCTCTCCTGCTGCTCGTACTGGACGGACTGTGGTGAAAACCATTTCAGATTTTAATAGCATAGTAAAAAAACAGAAACCACCAGACTCTATTTTTGCTCTACTGTTTACTTGCTGTGAACTGGCCGATTTAATACCGGCCAATCAATGAGCCGGATTTTCTTCTTCTTTCTTCTTAGTCAGCGGTCATTTCGTGGAATACTTCCCCTCGTGAGCAGTTACTACATGACATGGTTGAGGCAGCTTGGTGGGCTTGAGTTGGGTGCAGTGTGAAAGCAAAACAAAATATACGAAGGTGTGAAAATCCCCGCCCAATCGAACTTAGTCCCCCGGATTATCCTGGTGTGAATGTGCCCTTAATCTGTCCGTCTTTGGACTCTAGGAGGAAAACAGAATACCTGGAGAAAAAGCTTACAGCTGATAGATTAGACGCCTCATGTTATTAGTGCATTTCCCAACTATTTCTGTTCTGCAGCCTAATGACGTCATATATAAATGAAAAAAAAAAGATGATTTAGATGATTACCCAAGACTGTGGATCTCCATCTGTTGGATGAGCTCCACATTATCGGGGAAAAAGGATGGCTCAACTTTGCCATTGTGAGGGTCTCTTGGAGGAGGAAGAGGAGGGGGTGGGGTGAACTCAGGGGGATCATCTTCCTCATTTGAGAGCTCTTTCCATGACTCCTTCAGAGAATTAAGAGAAAAAATACTCCTTTTTATTATAAGGAGCTACAGTTTCGCAATAGTTTTTAAATAGAAAATCTTACAGTAAATTGTTAATTGGAGAGGAAGAAACAAATAAGAAACATACCTGCAGACTTGTGTCTCCCTTGATGTACTTTGCACCTTCAATGACAGCCAGGTAAGAGAAGCGAAGCTGATCTGCAGTCTGTATCAAGCCCATTCGATAGCGTCGCATCTCCAGCAGCACATCACGAATACACACAGAAGATGGGTCCTTACGAAGGGACATCTGCACATGACGGTAAAAACGTTCAGTACGTACAACCTTAAAGTTTTACGTTCGAATAATCACATTTTTTACTCGCGCCAAATTCCTGTGCAACGTAAATATTACAGGAAGTATACTTCTGTTTACATCACGGATAGCAGTGTTCTCTACAAACCAGCAAAAGGCAGGTGTCCACGAGGCAAAAGGTCCCAGAGCGTCCGATGCCGGCACTGCAGTGTACCACCACTGGTCCCTGGTCTGAATTCAGACAACCTGATTCTCGCACCTTGAAGAGGAAGTTAAGGAAGGAGGCAGGAGACTCCGGCACCCCAAAGTCAGGCCAGGTGGTGTAGTGAAAATGTAAAATTTCACGTGTCTCCTGAGTCTGTAGGAGGAGAAAAGAAGGTGAGACATGCATGAGCCATAAAAGGAGGTATAAACTGTGTAGCTTTACAATTAAAATGTGCATACGGGTCATAATGTAAAATTATGACCCGGTTGGGGAAATGAAAATAAAATGTGTCGTATTTCATGTCTCAGTTCTGTATTCATGACTATGAGAACTACTTGTGGTTAAATATTTTGTTCACGATAAAGCATCCCAGCAGACGTTTAAAAAAAAAAAAAAAAAAAAAATCAAACTAGAAGCTTTTTATTCTTTCAGACAACCATCAATGAATCAGACTTTATGTAGCATTTTTCACACAATTTTGTAATTCAAAGAGTTTTTCAGATATAATAACAGGAAAAAAAAGCCAGCCTCCCCCCCAAACACACACACAGAATAAAACTGAACTGAGGAAATGCCATTAGTGAGGAAAAACTAGAAATGAGGCAATAAAATAAAAAACAGACTACAGTAGGATAAAAAAAAAAATCAAATAAATACATTAAAAACAGACTAAAATACATAAAATGCTACTTAAAATAGAATAAAAACTAATTAAAATACTTTAAAAAAGTTAAAAGATGGAAACGCATATCAATTCTAATAAAACCCAGGTTAAAAAGGTGGGTTTTTAAAAAAAGTGTGACATCCAGCTAAAGCAATTTATAGCACCCAGCAAAAAAATAAATACATAAATGAATAAATAAACAATGGGAAACCTCATAAGAGTTAGCATCTTATACGTGTGATCAGATATTTTTATAAAACGAAAGAAACAAGGCAACTTACAGACAGATTTTCCAACTCCAGCTGACGGACTGTGTAGTAGGATTTGATGTCCTCTGAGACAAGGGTAAGCTTGAAATTGGTATCTTCAAACACAGCATCTTTCTCCTCCCTCTGTGGCCAGTATTGGGCACATTTAACCTAAAACCCAAGGAAGGCTCACGTTATCACAATGCAAAATGTAAAAGAATAGGGAAGTGAGATTGCCCGGGTTAATGAGGCGTGATGACACAGTCTCACATTAAGAGGTTATACTGTCAGGAAGGAAAGCAATGCTTACAGATCCTTTCTCTATGACTCTGTTCAGCATTACTACGCCGCGGGTCCTCTGCTCCCACACCATCTCCCAGAAATGGCCACATGTACTTGGAAGGGGTCCCTTAAAAGGAATGACAGTGGAGTTGTTTTTAAAAACTTTATTCTTAGTATTAAAAACATAACAACAATAGTACATCTATTAAGAGCTGCTCCAAAGGGACTTTGTTATGTTTAAAGATATAAAAACAGACAGTTTAATATTATTCTACTGCTAATATTCTCCTGAGAGGAAGTACAGTTTTGTGAATGTTTAAGCGATTCAAATTTATTCCAATTCACGTTATATAAATCCTCTAAAAAGAGGTTGGAAATGCACATTAAACAAGGTGAGACACACATTACAGTACTGCTTGTAAAAAGATGGAAATACATTAATATTATGAGTAAATGGTTTGCAGCAAACAGTAACATAGCTACACATCAGTGAGTCAAAAAGGTTGGACCACCCTAGTCTAAAAAAAACTTGCACGGCCACTACAAGACCTCTGAGGGTGCTTTGTGGTGTCTGGCACCAAGACGCTGGCAGCAGATCCTTTAAATCCTGCGGATCAAGACTGGCTCCAGCTCAACCCCCACCACTGTCTCTAGTTCATGGTTAATGAAGCAACCCACAAGCCCTGCCATCTCTGAAATGCTCTGACCCAGTCAAATAGCCATGAATAAAAGGGTTCCTCTTGTTTCGGTATCCAGCGTTTCAACTACATGCAGTAAACGCTGCTTTAATTCATGCACTGAAACTTTCTAAACAACCTCCAGAAGAGCTGTATGTAAGGATGCACAGCATATAAAACCAATTTTACTCTCCAATCTCCCTTACTGTAATTCCTAAAATCGGTAAAGTGAGCCCTTGTTTGACTACAAGGAATCCTCCAGAGAGTTCACTGTCAATGTGTGTGTTGACAACAATCATTGCTTCATACTCTTTCCTGTTAGCCTGTCAGTGGTTTTCCACTTGCTCACCAATATCACAAATACATCCAATTTTAAGTAGTACAGATATGAATATGGAAATAGTTATTATGGGTGCCACACCAGATTCTCCAGACATTTTCTGATGGTCACATATAAGAAAGAAACTTCTTTATTTACTATTTAATACATGCATGATTGTTCAAATCTTTGGAACAAAATGTTTCTACATCTATCATAATCTTGCACATAATTTTGAAATTTCCATCCTAGGAGCTAGATTTTTGTTGACCACATACTTCCGTCGTGACAAAAATTGACCAAAAAACCCTGTTTTTTTTGTGAGGAAGGCCTCTCACTGTCTGAGTGCATCTGAAGGGATATTCCCCAATGCTTACCTGAGTGAGAATATAGTTCCTCTGGGCCTCTTCTACTGTTATTAGACTGGCATTAATGTAGTCGTTCGTACCCAGCTGCAGGCATATTCTGCTGTGGTCAACTGATGAGAGGGGGGAAAACAGACACGTGAAAATATATACAGTGCCAGTCAAATATTTTGATGTATGTTTTAATGTGCAGTGACCCCCTCATAATAAATAAATAAATAAATAAAAAGACTACAAATGCAACTTTCAGACAAACACAGCTGCTGAGAACAAGAGCATGTGAACAAGCTAAAGGATGATTTGGATTTAACACTAAGAAGTGAACTGCAGTACATGAACTTTTCAGTGTCAACAAGTTTCAGGTTCCTTGTTTTCACATCTTGTTATATCTGAAATAGAAAAACAGTAAGTATTTGCACCTCTGGCTGCATAATTTGCATAGCCTATTCAGTGTGAAAAAGAGGAAACCCCCTAAGGTTCAGCTGCTGGACTGTTTTAAATAAAAAGTCTGCTTGAATACTGAGCTGTAATGTGTATAATTACTCCCACATGGGAATATAAGATAGTGGTTGATTACAGTGTTTCTGCAAGTAATTCATTTTTGTGTCTTAGTGCTCATGAAATGCTTTAAGAGATAGAAAGTGTGCTGTGGTTTAACAAACATGATGCTTCTGCTACTTTTAACTGGCTGATATTAATGTATAAACACAAGGTCAGAGACCCAACAAACATGTGAGTGTAGTAGCATGCAGGGTCTTCAAAATGTCCTGAATTTAAAAGTAGATTTCAGGGTTCAGACTGCGGGAAAAGAGTAACTTACATGGGCTGACATCTCGATAACGGTTCCGAGTCTTGTTTTCGGGTCTTCTGGCAAACTTGCAAGGGAGTTCACATGACTGCTGGCGAATATCCTGTGACAAAAATTAAGAAAAATCGGCTTTATATTGGCATCATATTTGCAACACGTTAAAAGGTTGTCTGTGTGTGATTGCAAAGACTCCAGAGAGGAAGAGATCTTACTTCCTAATCTGAATTCTGCAGAAAAACAATAAAGCATCTGTCTCCTTCTTTCACTAATAGGTATGGGTGAGAGGTAAATATGTTAGCAGCACACATGTATACAAATAAAACTGTACATGATGATAATAAATATAAAAAAAACACTGGTCAGTAATTAATCACAATATCTAAGATTAAACTAAATGTTTATAAGAAAATATTTAAGTCAAACCAAGCAGCTAGCATTGACACACTAGAGGGATATTTTGTATCAGACCGATCAAATCTAACAGCACCGTGATGGGACGTGCTGCAGGTTTAAGACCCGGGCAGACACATGAATCGTCGGATAGATCCAAGTAGCAAGAACATGAGGAAAGCTGGTGCTTTTTTTTTTTTTAAACACCTTTATCTTTGTTGCTGCTAGCTCATTGTGAATTATGTTTAGTTTGTGTTTGTTTGTTTTTTACTTAGAAATGACAGCTTCACCCACTGTTCATTTCCACCTTCATCTACCCAGAGTTCCTACCTGATAAATGGCGTTCCAACTCCCGTTTTCATCGATTTCCAAAAACTCGGCTTCCATTGCTTACACTCCCAGCTGCCACTCTTTCTTCTTCCCCCACCCTGATACGGGCAACCACGGCTCCCCGGCGATTAAACAAATTGTAGTTAAACAATTTCCTGTAGTAGCTGCCAACTGCTCGCCGCTGTAATTCTCAGTACGGCTGCATAGGTTATCGTCTCGGCCTGCTCTTAGCGGAAACACGCCGCTAGCTCCTCCTACGCGCTGTGGTTGCCGTCCTTGAGTGGCTAAAAAAGAGCAGAGTGTATTTTTTTGAGCGATAACACGCTGCTGTGGGTTTTCAGAGTGTGAAGCAGATTTTTGGAAGTCCTCGTCAGATCCGAAATTTAACTCTGTTAGTATAAAATAGTCACTTTACCATTTCTACAGCAGAAGTAGATACAGACGGGCGAGGGCGCGCGGGAGTCATCTTGTTTCTGGAAAGAAACGCGTCCGGCTTGTCAGTGAGCGCGCACGTCCATTTACGTAGCGGTCTGTTTACGTCCAATCCGAGGAGTTTGTGCTACTGCTGCTAATCTGACCTGCTGCAATTTCGTCAACGAAATACTATTGCTTGATAAAGATCGTTTCGAGAGATTATATGACGTTATTTTGACATTTAAGGCCTTTATGTCCTAACGGAGGCCGAGTAAAGTGTAACCTGACAGAGGTTATGATGGATTAGCTTTAGCTGAGTGATATTCATCAGACAGTGTGTGACTGACACCAAGAACTGGGACGAGGGACTTTGGTGCTTCTAACGTTAGCTAGCACAGCAACTTAGCTAGACGTTTTGAGTCCACCTTACTGCTGCGACAGGTATTATGCAAATTCTTCCCAAGTTCTTCTGTGTGTGTCGCTTCATGTGTTGTCTTCCTCTGGCCATCAGTCCACTTAATATAGCTGTGTTTTCTTAAGTTGTTGTCTGGCGTCGGCGTTAGCCGTCAGCTGTCGTTGGCTGCTGCTGTTAGCTCATGTGTAGCTACACTTATTGCCTCCCAGTGGTGGAAAAAGTATTCAGATCTTTCAACGGTAAGTTGCTTTGGCAATATTACAGTGAAAAAAAATCCTCTATAAATTCATTTTATATTAAACCCATGACTGGACATAGTTAATAGAAGTTAGCTTGTTACACTTGCTATTTTCTTTTTTCTTTCTTAATATCCTAGTTTTTATTTTATTTTATTACGTTTGTAATATAGAAAATGCTTGGTTCCCTACCACAACCATCATAAACATAAAATCAATTAGGAGGAAATATATAAAACAATATATTGTACAACTAACAAATTGGGCATACTCAAAGTACTGCACTTCAAACCTCGACTGAAGTAATATGTTTGTGTATATATATGTATATGTGTACATATACCTTTCTGTTTGGTCTGTTTTGGGGTTTTTTAATGTGGGAAATCTGAATGATTATTCAAGTAACATATCTACAGTTTACTGCATACGTAAACCACTCTACCTTTGCAATTTCTCTCATACGAGTTCAGTTCAGGCAACTTTATTTATCCCTAGAGGTCACTTCAGTTTGACAGTCTTCAATAAAATACTACA
>JBBBVU010000014.1:4820612-4837659 GCA_037177055.1 Atherinosoma microstoma
GAAAAGTATCTATTATTGCCCAGTATTGCTATTACATTTGATTTTCACTTGTGTGTCTTTATTTATTGTTTTTCACATATCAATTTCTTCGTGATTAAACTCTACTGTCACTTTCCCAATCAAACTTTCAACTAGTCAGCATTACACCTATGCTTAGTTGAATGCGGTAGAGAATCTGGGATAGATTTGATTTAAAAGTTGATGTACAACTACAGAACCAGCTTTCATGTTCAGATTTTACGTTTTTGTCCAATTCCACAGTATTCTGGACCTCCAAAGTGGAAAGCTTTCTGCGTTGATCAAATACTCCAAACACCCCAAAAAATATATGTTAAGTCCAGGTTGCAAGGCAGCACAATAGGATAAATGCCAAAGTGAGGATGGATACTTTTTCAAGGCACTCTAGTTTTCCTTTTTTTGGCCTCTCTATAATTCTTAAGGCAGTGGTAGATTGAACTAAAGGATAATACTTGAAGCTTTTAAGTGACTTCCTAATTATATGTTTCTGTTGTGGCCCCACAGCTTGCAGAAAAGGGGAAATCTTTTGTTGACATTCAGGGCCTCACTGCATCAACGATGGAGATCTTATTGGACTTTGTCTACACAGAGACTGTGCTTGTCACAGTGGAAAATGTACAAGAACTTCTCCCTGCGGCCTGTTTGCTGCAGCTTAAAGGTAAGGTTTGGGGGGGTTGCTTTCTTAAACTAAGTGGCTTTGGGAGTGTTGGCAGAAAATGTCTGCAAGCCTCTAAAATTCTTGCTCATTTTCATAGAACTTATCTTCCAGTGCCCTGGTTTTAGCTAGTGCCATTGCCATGTGGTGACGAATGCATGGTCTGCAGTGTGTAGGTGGGTGGCACGTGTTAAAGGGACATCACTATGGATGCCAGGATCCGAGGCCTCCCTGATAAACATTGCATTGTAACAACATTAATGAGTTCTTTAGTTACTTGGCTGTGAAAAGTACAAATATAATTGATGTATTTCAGCTTATTCTTTTACAGAAAACTTCAGTTGATCTATGTGGCTGGATACTTAATTAGTCCATTTTTTTTAGTCTTTGGCATTAGTTCAGATTAATTTCAGGTTTTAATATGCAGAAAATGTTGTTGCTTTTATTTTGTAAAGCACTTTGTGCCGTGCTTTATAAATAGAATTTAATTTGATTTTAAAAAAGTGATTTAATAAAAAATAATTTGCCCCTGTAGCAATCAATAATGTAATAATTTTGGCCATTTTAAATGTAATGAAGCCAATAGTATTATTATGCTATTGTTGGTTATTGGCTTGGCATGAAAAAAAATCCTTTGAAAATGTAAAAACTGCAGCTAAGAAGACTGCATTTCTCAGAAATATTAGATTTTTTGTGCAGTTTTCTTATGTAAAATAGGTATTATTATGTTATTGGCATGCTCTTGCGTTACTGGCTTTATTGCATTTAAAATGATCAAAACTATTACATTATTCGCCGTTATATTATTGTACGCGACAGGCTCTATTCTCAATGTTCAGGTATACTTTAATGATTTAGCTTGTATGGTCATGCAATTGTTTAGTTGTGTTTGTTACTCATAAGTTGCCAGTTTTTAAATGAACTTCCACAGAAAGAGTTGAGTAATTGATTGTAAGTCCAGTTTATCAGGAATTTTATTGGCACGAGCTCGAGTCCTAAATAAACACGTTTCTGTTTTCCTCAGGGGTGAAGAGAGCCTGCTGTGATTTTTTGGAAAGCCAGCTCGATCCTTCCAACTGTCTGGGTATTCGCGACTTTGCCGAAACTCACAATTGCCTTGACCTGATGCAGGCCGCCGAGCTCTTTTCCCAGAAGCATTTCTCCGAGGTGGTTCAGCACGAGGAGTTCATGCTGCTGAGCCAGACGGAAGTTGAAAAGCTTATAAAATGTGATGAAATCCAGGTAGGAAAACTGCTTGTGTGGAAATTTGCTGGGGATTCTTCTTAATGTGTTATGTTTATTTAGTTTGGTATTTGTTACACCAAAAAAAGCTGCTAGGTCTAGCAAGAATTGGTGATATGAGATGAGTATAAATGCATTATTTATGTAGTTGGCCTGAAAATGGGTAAATGTAGCTTCATTTTCACAGCTTTTCTTATTGTTTGTCAGACACCTGAGCCTGAAAAGAGAAAAGCAAGTACCAACCTGCTGTAATCTCAGCTAGTGCACCCCCTCCCAACCCCCAAGCTCCCCTTAGTTTTTTGTGGATTGGCCTGACAATGAAATTGCAGAGAAGTGAACCTGATTTAAGTTTGCCTTTTGTGCTCAGGAAATTCCTGTTTCCCAACCACATGCTTGCTTTGTGAAAACACAGTTATTATCACATGGTGATTTATAGATCATCAATTGTGTCAAATTGTTCTTCCTGTCATTTTTGTTGTCTTTGAAATAAAACTAGACTACACATGTGAAACACAGTCACGCATAATTTGCCCTCAGTTAAAGCATTCTCTGTCATCTGAGGATTTTTAGGTGTGAATTTCGGGGTTGTTTCACCGTAGCAGACCTGTTTGCTTTAGACATTGTGTTTTTGCCGTAAGAAAAAAGATTTATTTGTTTGTTTAAAGGAATACACCCCTGTTCAGTATGTTTTTTTTTAAAACACACAAAACAATGCAGACTGTATTAAATGGAGAAGTAATTCAATATTTTTTTAAGTTACTTAAATTCATGTTTATTTGGAATTTCTCTGAATAACAGGCCTAGACTGCAGACAGACCAGATTGATACTTGGAGCTATGCAGCAATTTGCAATGAATTCCCACAAAAATAGGCAAACCCATGTCCAAGCGTCAGAGGTGCTCAGTGAGAGGGTGGCAACAAAACAAGAATGTATATTAAACAGATGGGTAATAATTAGGGATGCACCGATATGAAAATTTTGGCCGATACCGATATCTGATGTTGATATTTTTGCAGTGGCCGATAACCGATATTTACCGGTATCGTTTTGAAAAAAAATTAAGTTAAGATGATCAAATTCTGTACAAAATTTAAGTTAGCGTTAGCAGTGTTAACTTCCCGCCAAAGTTTGTGAACCTTTGGTTGGTGGGTTTTCAGATGACATATCAAACTGATGGTGTTGAATGATTTGATGCAACATCCTCCTCACATTACTTTGATGTTGCAAGAGTATCTTCTTTCGATACCATGAAAAACTACCACACAGTAGACATTCTCCGCTTCAGTTAAACACCCCACGATATTGCCTTACTATCACTGTCACATGTCCAAAACAATACTACATGGCCACACCCCCCTCCTCCAGACACATAAACGGCTGGAAATAAACATCTGTTGTTAATATCGGTCAAGTTTTACTTATCGGACCGATACTGATATTTTAAAAAATGATCAATATCTGCCGATACCGATATGGAAGCCGATATATTGTGCATCCCTTCAGGGATTTTTACAGTCCTCTCTTTTAAAATGATGGAGGGATAAAGTGGAGCTCAACCCCTGCACCAGTGTAAACTGTGTCCTTATCAGGGAGTGACTTCTCATGCCTTAGTCAGTCTTTAGTTACAGTCATGTAAAAGAAAGTGCACCCTAAGCCATAATACAAATACATAAATACATCATGTTGTCCTTTTACTACAAAGCAGAATAAGTAACTTCAGGTTCAGCTCTGGATTTTCAGGATCATGAGGGCTGGTACCCCTCTTTCTGGGTTGTATCGCCATGGCAGCACATGCTGCTCTCTAACCTGCTCTGCAGCAGGTTAGGTTCCAAGATAAGAGACCAGCACATGTAAAAGCTTCGCCTGCTGACCAGCAGATTCTCTGAGAAAATTGTAAAAAATAAAAGATAAGAAAATAAGACATTGTTGTGTGGACAGGTAAAGTTTTTGTTCTACTCCATTGAAGTAGAATACAGAAGATGCTGGTTGACTTTCACTTAGAAGCATCTTGATGAGGGATAGGCCAGCAGAAGATGATACGTTCCTGACGACTTTTTAAGATTTCAACTAATATTTATTCAGAAAATCTGGTTTCTATAAATTATTTACTTAACATTTTCTCCTTAGTGTGCAGCACATCAGAAATGCCCAATTTGACAAAAAAGGAGGTTTCTAAATGTTTAAGTTCATATTCACACCCGTCTTTTAAAAAAAATGCTTCAATCTTCTGATGCAATTAATGATTAAAAACAGCCACAATTTATTCCCACACATTTTACTTGTACAGATATGTACAATGATGCTTTTCTTATTTTTAATCTTATTTGGTTTTTCATTCATTTTTAGCTCTGCTGTAAAAATACTTATAAAATATTCTGTCATCTATTCATTTAAAACACAGCTGTATTATTTTCTTTATCTCTTCATCACAGAGGCAAACTTGGTTATTACACTGCATTTCATATATATTAAATTTTATACTATTTATTTATTCTTCAGTCAGTGGCTGTGTATTGGATGACTCACTAATGTCCATTGAAGGGGTTAATTTGCAAATTTACCATCCTCCTCACCCATGCATATGCTAGAAAACAGTCTTTAAACAGGTGTCCGCTGTTGCTTGACTATGCATGAAAGGGTTCAAACTAGGTTAACAGCCTGGGTGGAAAGCCTGTGTTGGGATATAACCAGCATGGTAATACTGCTTCACATGGTCTGGATTGCTGAGCTTAGTTAAGGCAGATTATTTATAGATACCCTGGATATGTTGAACTTGCATCATAGTGCAGACCCCTGGTCTTAAAATTAAATACTCACAACCTGCGATTAATTTGCCATGTCATTATTTATACAGAAAGAAAGAAAAGGGGGAAAAAAACACTGCTTCTATGTATTTTTACATGATTGTAAATGATCTGGCTGCACATACATGCTACACATGTGTATTCCGGCCATGCATGAAGACACTGTTTGCCCCTAAATCTGTGACCTTTTTTTCTTTCTATTTTGTTTTATTTTAAATGCAGAGGTGACCGACACCTTGAAGGTTTTTTGTTTTTTATCCCTAAAAGATTTGACCAGATTTGACCACTCTGTGCCACCCATACGGTGGCACAGAGTGGTACGTCCCTCCCCATCTTGTTATTGAGTTGCAGCTAATCTACTTCATCACATTAATATTTCAACACTTTTTTTAATTGCAAACCTTTTCCAGATTAACTTCCTCTGTCTCAGCTTTGCTGCTTGCATTTAAGTTGGAACAAGCATCTGTTTTCTAAAACAAAACTTGTTAATTCCCCCGTTTATTATGTCTTTACTCTATTTTCAGGGGTTTTATTCATAGATCATTATGTTGTTTCATATTTAATTATTTAAAATCCTGTTTTATTTGAAGGTGGTACAAAAACAACACATTTCTAGATAATTGTGTTTTTTATTTATATTTTACACACTATGCCAACTATTTTGCAAACAGCATTGTTGATTAATACCTCAGCTATTTATGGGTGCGTCCATAATAAATATTGTGTATACAGTTTCCACTGCAGCTGTCGGCTGCTTATTCAGAATGAGAGAAAGCTTTATTATCAAGTGTGTTTTCACATGCAATAATTTTTTTTTTGTACTTAAAACTCTCAGTACCTACATACAGCAAGATGAATATGAAAAAAAATGAAAGGGTTACATGAGAAGTGTGTAACAAGTACTGTATAGAGATGGAAATTGTCCAAACTCTGAGCCGATAAGTAATGAAATGCAGGTTTTCATAAAGATAGCTGGATTGAATAAAGAAAATATTTATGTAAATGTAAATTTAACCAAAAATGGGGTATCTCTTCACAATTACAAGGGCTAAATATATAATCTTGGTCTCAGCTGAGCCATGTGAGATTACTACAGAAGTGTCAGAATTAATGTATGTTTTACTGTGTTGGAGTAAATTCACCTGGAACACAGTAGAACATTTTAATGGTCATCTTCCTAAATGAAAACCACGTTACTTTGAATGAAAACCAGAGGATAGCATCCTGATTCGTCTAGGAATTAGTAGTGTCTGATGAGGAACTGTTCAAAAATGGAAGCTAAAAAATAAAGCTGACCAGTTTGACATGTTTTAATAGAGTTATCATCTCAGCGTCCTGGAAAGTTTAATTAATCGACATATTCAATTAGCTTCCGTCATGTTGTAATTCTTCTCACGTGCAGGTGGACTCGGAGGAGCCTGTGTTTGAAGCCGTGTTAAACTGGGTGAAGCACAACCGAAAAGAAAGAGAGCCCTACCTGCCTGACATGCTCGAGTTTGTTCGGATGCCGCTCCTTACCCCCCGCTACATTACAGATGTCATTGATGCTGAGGTGAGCCAGGCGACGCGCAACAAGTTGTCATCACGCGCCGAGATCCAGATGACAGATTGTCTTCTAAAGTATTTCTCACACCATAATTAAGCGAGTTTTTACATGTTTTAGCCTCTCATTCGGTGTAGTCTGCCATGTCGAGACCTCGTTGACGAAGCCAAAAAATTCCACTTAAGACCAGAGCTGAGGAGTGAGATGCAGGGCCCACGCACACAAGCCAGATTAGGTTGGAAACCCTGTGTTCAACTGCAATTTAGCTAAATGTACGTCTCTGATATAGCAGCCTTGTAATCCAAGCTGGGGTTTTTTTTCACAGGTGCCAAAGAAGTCCTGCTGGTTATAGGTGGGTTTGGCAGCCAGCAGTCTCCCATTGACATAGTTGAGAAGTATGATCCCAAAACTCAAGAATGGAGCTTTCTACCTGTGAGTATTGAATATTTTAAACAAAGCCTTGTGGTTTTTAACTTCTCCGATGGCCTGGCTGATCCAGATTGGTTTGTCCTGAACAGAATATTGCACGGAAAAGGCGTTACGTGGCTACAGTGTCTCTGCACGATCGGGTTTATGTAATCGGAGGCTACGACGGACGCTCCAGGCTCAGCTCCGTGGAGTGCCTGGACTACACGGCGGACGAGGACGGGGTTTGGTACACCGTCGCCACCATGAATGTACGCCGTGGCCTTGCTGGAGCCACAACACTCGGAGGTGTGTTTCTGTGAAATCCCCTTTGCATTTCTTCTTTTCTCCCAGAAAAATATAAAATTACTAACACAGTGATGAAATGTTGCTTTTGACAGACATGATATATGTGGCTGGAGGCTTTGATGGAAGCCGGCGTCATACCAGCATGGAGCGATATGATCCCAACATTGACCAGTGGAGCATGCTGGGAGATATGCAGACAGCTAGAGAGGGAGCTGGTCTGGTGGTGGCAAGTGGACTGATATACTGTCTAGGTATGTAAGTAAGATGTTGGCACAGTTGTTATTATTATTATTATTATTATTATTATTATTATGGCTCCAACATCAATTTAATCCACTGAGGATTGTCTCAACCAACTGGTTTCTCTTTAAGATGCAAAGCTATACACTCACCAGCCACTTTATTAGGTACACCTGCTCAATTTCTTGTTAACACAAAAATCTAGTCAGCCAATCACATGGCAGCAACTCAGTGCATTTAGTCATGTAGACATGGGGAAGATGACTTGCTTGACTTTAAGTGACTTTAAACAAGACATGGTTGATGGAAACAACATGAAAGCGTGGATCCATCCTGCCTTGGATCAACACTTCAGGCTGCTGGGGGTGTAATGGTGTGGAGGATATTTTGTTGGCTCATTTTTGGCCGACTTTTTTGCCCATATGTGACCCATATCGGATCTTTTTATCACAGTCTATACAACACAAAAATCCTTTTTTCCCCCTCAAAAACGACCCAGGTCATATTCTTACATGGTACTAAATCATCAGATACATATCCCATCTTTTTCAAACAGACGTCAGTTTAAACAATCATTCTTGGCCATTGTCACATTGCCCTGAAAAACTCGTGTGAAGACACAAACATTTTTAGCTAAAACAAAACTTACAACTTACTAATTGTCATACAAATAATTAAGATTAATCAATAATTATGAAACATCTTTATTTTTTCGTTTTAATGCCTCTGTTATAATAAAAACAAGTGACGCCACAGCAACTTTAACCTTTTCTCTTTCACACTGTAGGAGGATACGATGGGCTAAATATTTTGAATTCAGTGGAGCGGTATGACCCACACACAGGACACTGGACCAGTGTCACACCCATGGCGACGAAGCGCTCAGGTGGGTAAGACAACAGAGCAAGATGTCAGACGTGCGTGTGGCCGTTTGTCTCAAACCTTCACCGCTGTCTTCAGGGGCTGGTGTGGCTTTACTCAATGACCACATTTATGTGGTGGGAGGGTTTGATGGTGTTTCACACCTGGACTCTGTGGAGGTGTACAACATCAGGACGGACTATTGGACAACTGTAGCCAGTATGACGACACCTCGGTGTTACGTCGGAGCAACTGTTCTCCGAGGACGACTGTATGCCATTGCAGGGTAAGGAAAAGTTTTCCTCCATCGTTGTTTTGAAGCTGGAATATGTGCAGCTGTGTGAGGGACCGGTAAGTTCTGCATCTCTAATGCCAGCCTGTGCTCGGGGTGGGCAACATGACAATACATGAATCATTCTACCTGTCTCTTTTTATGCATGATAATGTTGAATTAAACATTTACAGGGTTTTTAGAGGAGATTTCAAAGCATCAAGATGTCCATCGTGTATTGTGATAAAGCCAAAACAACTTGTGACATTAGTGACGGGCCATATCGGCCAGACCTAATTGAGTATATTCGATACATCGCCCATCCCCTGCCCTGTGAGAATACTTTCTTCATACTTCTCCTCACCTCCAATTTTTCTCATTTAGCATTAGTTTAAACAAAAAGAAAACATCTTTTATTGAATGTTAGTTCTATATTGTGTTAGATAGTTTGAAGTGTTGTAACAGCTTCTATTAGCCTGTATTCAGACTGATCTTGGCCCTACTTTCAACAGAAAAAAAAAAAAAAAAAGATCATTCATTTAAATGACAGCAGCTGGATTTCCAATGCAAGCAGCTTTGGCTTGTGTGCAGGTTTGTTTTACATTAGTTCAGCTTTTGCTGCATCACAAAGAAGCATGTCAGGTAATATAAACATTAGTATAAACGGCATCCCATAAGCCTCTCTGCTCCCTGAACCATTGCTTTACTCAGGCTTTTTTGGATTGTGTTTCTCACCCGTACATGAATCGGCACGCCTCTGCAAACACAAAAGGACAAGCTTTAATCATTTTTATTTATCATTTAGTCTACGGCTTTTGTGTCTGTTAAGTTAGAAGCAGTGGATACAGAAGGTTTATAAAAACCTACACACAGCTTTTTTTTATCTAGTAAATGTTTAAACTGATTCCAAATGCTGGGGCAAGCAAATCCCAGCAGAGTAATATGACGGTCATTTGAAATCCTGCCTTTGTTTCCACGCAGAGGCGTGTTCACCGCTGTGGTTCAAACTCTCCGTCTCTTCTCTTCTTCCCCAGATACGACGGGAACTCTCTCCTCAGCAGTATTGAATGTTACGACCCGGTTATCGACTCCTGGGAGGTCGTCACTTCCATGGCGACCCAGCGGTGCGACGCAGGCGTCTGTGTTCTGCGAGAAAAGTGATTATTCATTCAAAGAAAAAAACCAGGAAGAACCACAAGCAGGAGGACAGGCAGCTAGACTTTGCTAATATGCCACTAAAGCAGAACCATAAAGGGAGATGTTTGTTTGCCAGTATGCAAAGAAGTACTCTGGAAAGAGAAAAAGACAGTACAGAAGTTGGGCTTCCTCCTCTATCGGATGGTTCACCCGCCGCCAGTCAGACTGTACTACAGATTCAGCCTTGCCATGGTAGACTTCACTTCGCCTCCAAGGAGCCCATCACCACTTGCATGACTCTTCGGTGGTACTTGTGTCTGTCGTTACCTGTGAGATTTATTTTTTCAGTTTGTCTTCAAAGTGCAATATATTTTTATTCATCAGAAGTAAAGAACGGAGCTGGTTGAGGCTCCACTTGCTGCTATTTGCCTTATCACTTCAGCCTAAATCAAACAGTGAACTTGTCGCCTCCCATTTCACTGATCGTTAAACCACCGTTAGCTTCTTATCGAGTGAACTCATTCGGCATTTACGAGGTCATGAAGGTGTCGATAATTCGACGCCTTTCTGTGTTTTTTTTTATATTCGAATCGCAAAAGATTTAATACTTATTGTTTTTCTCAGAATATATATATATGTAAAAAATAAATATTGTTTTAGAAAATTACTGAATTGTACCGCTTGATTCTTTTGTTTTTCAATTTGGCAAAAATTGAGAAATAAAAGTATAAAGTATGAGGTGCATGTGATTTATTTTTCTGCTTTGTTTTGTTTTTTTTTGTTTTGTTTTTTTCCTCCTCAGCTCATAGATGTGGACATGTCTGTGTAGGATACAAAGTCCTAACATCACTGTTGCTTGGGGAGTAAATAAAAACACTGAGAAATGACGAGTTTTGTCTGTGGTGCGTCAAATACCCGAGACACAGAAGACTGTGTTGACTTCACACCATCAATCAGCTGGGTCAGTGGCAGCACAGGTGAGAAAAGTCATGACTCACAACTGTACAAGGGGGGGGAAAACATCCGGCCTATCAAAGCAGTTTCATGTCTCATACACCAAACTACACAGGGACGATTCATCATCGTCATAGCTGTACTGTCCGACTCCATGTATATTTTAATTTAATTGTACAAACAAATATTATGTACAAAAATAAGTTAAACATCTTCTAATTTCTCCATTTCTTTCAAATGTGTAGCAATTCTTGTTTTCCTACTGGCCAGAATATTGGTCACCAGAGGAGGAAAGATCAAGTTGAATGCTTAATTTGTATAAAATCCCTCACTATCTATTATCAGGTCCACCTTCCTAGTACCAGGTTGGACCCCTTCCTCCTTCAGATCTGCCTTAAATCTTGTCATAGATTCAATAAGGTGTTGGAAATATTCCTCAGATTTTGCTCCATATTGACATGATAGCATCACACAGTTGCTGCACCTCCATGATGAGAATCTCCCGTTCCACCACATCCCAGAGAGGAACTATTGCATTGAGTAGCCATCAGATGTTACACTGTGCTCATAAAGGGATGGACATGGTCAGCAACTATACTCAGGAAGGCTGTGGTGTTTAAATTATGCCCAGTTGGTACTAAAGGGTCCTAAGTGTGCTAAAAACTTTATCCCCAAAACCATTAAACCACCATCAGCCGGAACTGTTGATCCAAGGCAGGATGGATCCATACTTATATGTTTCCAGCAGATTCTGAGCCTATCATCTGAATGTGGAGCTGAAATGGAGACTCATCAGACCAGGCAACGTTTCTCCATCTTCTATCGTCCAGTTTTGATGAGTCTGTGTGAATTGTTGCCTCAGTTTCCTGTTCTTAGCTGAAAGGAGTTGCACCTGGTGTGGTCTGAAACCAGTGATTATTTGACTTCCCGTTGCCTTTCTATCATCTCCAACCAATCTGTCCATTCTCCTCTGACCTCTGAATTCAACAAGACATTGTGGTCCAGACAACTGCTGCTCACTGGATATTTTCTCTTCTTCAGACCATTCTCTGTAAACCCTAGAGATGGTTGTGGGTGAAAATCCCAGTAAATACTCTGACCAACAACCAACGCCACCTTCAGAGTAACTTAAATCCCCTTTTTCCTCATTCTGATGCTCAGTTTGAACTTCATCAAGCCATCTTGACCATGTCTACATGACTAGCTGCCATGTGATTGGCTGATTCATATATTTGTGTTAACCAGCAACTGGACCTAATAAAGTGGCGAGTGTATATTTCTGATCCATTTATGGCTCAGGTGTGATAAGAAGAAGTTGACTATTTTTTGTTGCAGGTTAATAAAGTAGAGATGTACAAGAAAAAACAGAAATGTCTCCAAAAATATGCTTGAGTTAAATAGTTTCAGTCCTCATATTCATTTTAAGAAATGGTTTCTTCTATTTTGGGTTATATATGTTCATCTACACACCATGGCCATCTTTACAGACAACAACCTTCCTAATCATGTTTTTAGGATCATACAGTGACTGCAGGCTCTAGAATAATTCCTCTATCTCTGAAAATGTATTTACGATCTTAGATTTTTAACATTCAGACTAAAGCAAAGGACATCCACTCAGCAGAGTTTGTAGCGTACAGGAGTTTGAGCTGAGGTGAACTGGTGTCAGGAATCCAGTGTAGGGATTTATGATTTAAACTTTTTTCTTGGCAGAACAATCATCAGAACAACATCTCCATGAAGTTCTTTCCATTTCCCCAACTCTATATCTCCTCTTCTCCACTAAATTTGACCATTTTGGCTATTTATTTGAGCCAAATTAAACCAAAGTTAAACGTGGAGCCACAGGCATCGGCAAGTATTAATCACAAGATGAGAGGATCCTGTCCCAACGTGCAGCGCCGCATCACCCACCTTAAAAGCTACTTACTGGAACCTTTACTTGCTGAATGCAGAGGGAAGGTTTTTTTCTTTAATAATTTTTTTTGAACAAGGATGTACATCAGCATTAATCACAGAGGAAAATATGCTTTGTATCAGATTGTAGGTCATTTCCATCTGCAGCCCCTGAGACAGAAGTATGTAGAAAACAATACAGAGAACATATACACATAGGCTCATAATATTTTTTTAAAAAGTACATAATATTGTAAAAATACAGTGAAATAGTGGAGAAAATAACATTAAAAAAAAAGAACATGTATGACATCCTATCTAAGAGGGAGGAAATCTACACCTTAAGTTTGTTCTTTCACTTTTGTTTTCTGCTCTGTACTAAACTGCAGGAGATGAGACCCTGCAGAGATGGGCATCAACTTTGGTTTAATTAAAAGATATAACCAGGATAAATCACTAGCTTGGCCGTGGATGAGCAAACATTAAGTTCTGAACTGTAGAACTAAACTTTAGTTGATATAATATCCTTATAATAAGTCAGTCTATTCATGCATAAGCAGGTAGGTTTTTTTTCTTGTACTTCTATCTTGAATGAGAGGTTTTGCAATAGAATATTTAGAAAAAAAGTGTTTTTAATCTCATTAATTAACAAAAGCTGTGTGTGATTTTACAGAAAAAAACGAAAAGATTAGATAAATCCAAGGTGCAGTCACTCCTCTGTGCAGCCCACAAAATATAAACAAAAGCGTGAAAAATGACAATGATGACAGAGTACTGTCCAAATGTTCTCTCCTCTAATGCATGCAAGTGACAGCAAGCCTAAAACGTGTTTAAAACAACACTTTTAGTGAGGACTGGCTCTATGTGGAGGGAAAGTTACCATCCTCCCCTCCCTCCATCTATCAGCTCCCTCCTCCTGAAGTCCTGAATCGGCACCGTCAGAGAGTCGTACATATAAAGAGACGCACACGGGGCGCTGCGGTGTTGGTGCAGACGCGTCCCGGGACTCTGCAAGGGAGTTACACCGTCTACCTAGAGCCTTACTGCCAGACAGTCTGCAACAAAACCTTCTGCTTTTAGCATCTGGATCAACATGGTAAGAGAAGGTTTATTACTCATTATCTCCATAACTGATGAGCTTTCTTAATCACTTAGCTGTGTTGCCTGCATGTGTGGATCTCTGTCCATCTATGAAACATCTCCAAGACTGCACAGAGTTTATCTGAACTGTGCTTGTTGCACTTTTATGTGACATAAACATAAATTCTATTTAAATATCTGGATGCCAGCATCTTCAGCTTGTGACCCGCTTATTGGGGAAAGCTCAGAGTTTGTTTTTAGAAAAAACAAACATTTTATTCATGTTCTGTTCTGTACTCATGTATGTCTTCCAAATGTCTTTCAACAATAAAAAAAAAATCATCTAAGGGGATGTCCTCTCTCTTAGGAAAACAAGATAAAATTCTCAGCATGTTGAAACATGACTGCTGGAACTGCTTGAAAAATGCAACAAACAAGCATTAGAGCAAGCTGAGTGTCCACATTGTTCACTTAACAATAGGAAGAGCAGGGAAAAATATAAAAACTATGGGTTATTTTTTCTTTAATTTCACCCTGAATGAATGAGGAATCATTTCAGATTCATCTAAAAATGGTTTTAACTGCAGATTAAATTGATCTAATTATCATTTTTACCAAAGACGGCTAAATGACGTCTCCAAAATATATCTTTTATCAGAATCTAAATTTAAGAAACTTATATAATCTCATTTTTTAACAACAGATTTTTAAGCTAACTTTGCAACCCTAATAAAAAAGAAAGAAATCAAATTAAAAGTCCTTTATTTAATAGACTACATTTCACAGTTTTTGCTTTCCTTGCACCCACATGCTGCATCTAGAATTTAAAACAGCTATACCATCCGGTTTTAAATGTTGCATAGCTGAACGTCTATGTTTTATTATATTTCCTGCCTCACAGTTAAAGAAATGCCAACTTCATGATGTTTTTCTGCACAGAGAGAGTGCATCTCTATCCATGTGGGCCAGGCAGGTGTTCAGACTGGAAATGCGTGCTGGGAGCTCTTCTGCCTCGAGCACGGAGTCGGCCCCGATGGCATCTTCCTGGAGGGTCCTACTGAGCCAAACTGTCGCGAAGATCCATTCAACACTTTTTTCAACACTGGGAGCTTTGGCCGTCACGTTCCCAGAGCAATATTTGTAGACCTGGAGCCCACAGTTATTGGTGAGCAGTCATATGTTTCACTTGATTTCAGCCAAAAAAAACATTTTGTTTGAATGTGTACTAAATAGTTTTGCTTGAGCACCTCTTTACCTGGACAAAGTATCCAGGTTTTTTTTAAATCTTATTTCATAGAAGATCTCATCTGAGCTGCTCACTGAAGCTACAAACAGTCATGAATGCAAATTTCTCATTTTGTGATATAATTTCAACATTATATTATATTATGATATATCGTATCATATTATATTACATTCTATTCTATTCTATTATATTCTATTCTATTATATTATATTATATTATATTTTAATAAAAAAATGTACAATTGCTTACAATATATGATTTACAATACGCTCTGATATAATATAAAATATTGGACTTGAAAAAAGTCTTCCTGGTTGTGTTCGTCACATCAGATAAAACACCTGAATATAAAACACATTTATGACCCTAATTTTAACTCTGTGTGTAATTTCTTTTTTTTTTAAAGCATTAAAGTATTCGGGAGATATTTAACTTCACATTTATTTCCTTTTTGAGAGATTTTTGTTTTATAATGAATCTCTGTCACAGTTCACATTTTTCTAAGCACATTTCTTATTTACTGCTATGAGAATGAAATTCAGAGGCCATGTCGTATGCACAGCTTTAGTGATCCCCTCTAGTTATTATGAGTATCTTTTCACACATAAAGCTTATAAATTAAATTAAATATACTTGTTATCTCTGTAAATCTTCAGTTGTTCAGTTCAGTTGGTACATGGATAGAAAAGTTTTGATTTGAATTTAGTGTATCTGGTCTGAATTAAAAACATTTCCCTCCAGATGAAGTGAGAGTTGGAAAATACAAAGAGCTCTTCCACCCTGAGCAGCTGATCTCCGGAAAGGAGGATGCAGCCAATAACTACGCTCGAGGCCATTACACTGTCGGCAAAGAGATCATTGATGGAGTCATGGAGCGGATTCGGAAAATGGTCAGTAAACACGGGACCATAAATGCTCCGGTGTATGTTGGACTTTTAAAAATGTGGATTTTTAGTTTGGAAAGATAAAAGATGAGCCGACGTTGGTTATAAAGCACCGGAAAGATGCAGATTAAGTCTCTGAGTTTGTCATTTGATACCCCGTCAGTGTAAAACTAGACTTAAGCTTCTTCAAACTCATGGACTCTCGTGTTATTCTCTTCAGACAGATCAGTGCACGGGCCTGCAGGGGTTCCTGGTCTTCCACAGCTTTGGAGGAGGCACTGGCTCCGGCTTCACCTCTCTTCTGATGGAGCGTCTCTCCTTAGACTATGGCAAGAAATCCAAGTTGGAGTTCGCAGTCTACCCGGCCCCCCAGGTGTCCACTGCAGTGGTGGAGCCCTACAATGCCATCCTGACCACCCACACCACCTTAGAGCATTCCGACTGTGCCTTCATGGTGGATAACGAGGCCATCTACGACATATGTCGTCGCAACATGGACATCGAGAGGCCGGGTTACATCAACCTGAACAGATTGATCGGTCAGATCGTCTCCTCGATCACAGCCTCCCTTCGCTTCGATGGCGCCCTCAATGTTGATTTGATGGAGTTCCAGACCAACCTTGTCCCATTTCCACGTATCCACTTCCCTCTGGTTACCTACTCGCCCATCATCTCTGCTGAGAAGGCTTACCACGAGCAGCTGACTGTGGCCGAGATCACCAGCGCTTGCTTCGAACCGACCAATCAGATGGTCAAGTGTGACCCTCGTCAGGGCAAATACATGGCGTGCTGCATGCTTTACAGAGGAGACGTTGTCCCAAAGGATGTAAACGTTGCCATAGCGACTATAAAGACCCGACGCTCCATCCAGTTTGTTGACTGGTGTCCCACTGGATTCAAGGTGAGTAACTGTTGAAGTAAAACATGCAGCCTGTAGGATTTAGCCTTCTGATCGTTGTCTTTTCCTCAACAGGTTGGCATTAATTACCAGCCTCCGACTGCAGTCCCTGGTGGAGACCTGGCTAAGCTCCAGAGGGCCGTGTGCATGTTGAGCAACACCACAGCCATAGCTGAGGCCTGGTCTCGTCTGGACCACAAGTTTGACCTCATGTATGCGAAGCGTGCATTCGTCCACTGGTACGTGGGCGAAGGCATGGAGGAAGGCGAGTTTGCAGAGGCCAGAGAAGACCTGGCCTGTCTGGAGAAGGATTATGAAGAGCTGGGCCAAATGGGCCCCGATTCTGAAGACGATGACGACGAAGTCTGAGTCGTAACAGCGATCACAAAGTAGTTTTTGTTTCCTCATCTTTGTCATTATTTTCCAAGCTAGCGCCAACCAAAATGATGACTTTTGTCACTTCCTTTTTTCTTTTTTTTAATGTCAATTTAAGATTAGAAACACTTACAGTCGTGCACAAAATTAATCATACCCTTCCATTAAAGAAAAGACAAAATTCTTAATAGTAATTCAAATAACTGGAGACTGATAAAAGTAATAATA
>JBBBVU010000014.1:4847789-4861712 GCA_037177055.1 Atherinosoma microstoma
AATTTTTAAAAACAATAAAGCAATTATTTTGTTTTTTTTATTTATTTTCAGTGTTAATTGTTTTATTTCTTTGTGTTGCTGTGTTTATTTTGTACAACACTTGGTGTCAGCTAAAGTTGTTTTAAAGCCATTTATAAATAAAGTTGAGTTGAGTTGAGTATGACCTGATACATACGAAATTCCCATGTGGCTTTTTTGTAAGGAATTTTCCTTCCACCGGAAAACATGAACAGCATCAGAAATGTGAAGCCGTATACATGAGGTGATTCTTGTGTTTTTTTACACTCTACAAGGGGAGAACCCAAAACCTGGTATGGAGCTCCTGGTTTTGCCGCAGAGCAGCTGGAGGAGGTGATGAAGAAACTGGCCCCAGAGCTGTTTGAGTCCCAGCCCGACCTGTTACACCAGCTGGTCACCATCATGAACCCCAACACCCTGATGTCCTACGGTGTCCCAGTACGTATTATAGAGGCGGCAGCAGGCAGCTAACGTATGCCGATGCTAACTAAATACATCTTTTTCAGATTTACAGAACAAACCAGTGCGCCGGCGAGTTTGTCATAACGTTTCCCAGAGCATATCACAGCGGCTTCAATCAGGGATTTAACTTCGCCGAGGCCGTCAACTTCTGCACTGTGGACTGGGTACGTGCCGCTTAAGATGTGTTGTTCTGAACATCAGTTTTTCTTCAAAATATATTTAATTCAGTTGCACACACGAGATAAAATGAACATTATTCATAAAGTGTTCACATTTGAGAGGCTAGAACCTCTAACATGCTCTGGCCCTGCATCATTGTACACATTAGAGTACGACCCATCAGATGCGATCCAGCAATTAGATGACATGTAATCCTTTCACTGTCTTAATGACCCATTCATTTCCTCTCCGTGCCGCCAGATGCCTCTGGGCAGACAGTGTGTCGAACACTATCGCATGCTGCACCGGTACAACGTGTTCTCCCACGACGAGATGGTGTGCAACATGGCCTCAAAAGCAGACCGACTCAACATGGTCCTGGCCTCGGCGGTCCACAAGGACATGGTCTTCATGATCCACGAAGAAAAGGAACAAAGGGATAAAGTGAAGAAATTGGTACGACATTCATCGTTTTCATTACAACGCATTACATCTTCCTGTTTGGGCTAAAGTTACATTTCATAAGCTGGATTGAGACACGTCGTACGCTTCCTTCTCCTTCTGGAAAATTGAAGAAAACTAATCGTGTGTCACGGGTCTTTTCTGGTAAAAACTGTTACCCTTTGCTTGAGATGAGCTTTAAAGCCACTTTCTCACGCCCTCAGGGTGTGTTGCACTGCACGGAGGCCAAATATGATCACCTCCAAGACGACGAGCGGCAGTGCGCCAAGTGCAGGACCACCTGCTACCTTTCTGCCATCACCTGTCCCTGCAGCCCAGGAGTCCTGGTCTGTCTGTACCACATCAACGACCTCTGCTCCTGCCCCATCAGCAACTACACTCTGAAGTAAGTCCTGCCAGAACTGACCCAGAAGCCGTTTCTCATGGGGCAGATGTTAGACTCGACCATTTCAACCTCTAGGTCGTATTGTGTGCCCTCTAAACCGAGTTTTTGTTAAGTTCCGTTTGCGGCTGCAGTTACAGATACACACTGGACGACCTGTTCCCCATGATGAACGCTGTGAAGCGGCGAGCTGAGCTGTACGATGAATGGGCCTGCCGCGTGACGAACACTCTAGAGGCTAGATTGGAAAAGAAAAAAGGTGCGTAGCATTAAAATCAAACCCTTGAAGAGACTTATTGTGACTTTTCTTTCTCTACTTGATCTTTTTTACAAGTTGATGCAATCTACCGAGGTCTGAAGGAAATATCTGGGACATTCTTTGGTTGAAATACCACAATAGCACAATTTTCAAGCTTGAGTTTATAGCTCATTTCATAACAGTCAGTTTTCTCTTTCCCTGCATTTTTTCCTCCCATAGAAGGAATAAGTCCAGGAACATGTTATTATCCTGTAAGAGAAACCTCACACCTGACCTGAGAGCTCACTCTAGCATATAAAACTAAAGCAGGATATAAAACATGGAGAAATGATCATTATTAGCTCATTTCTTTGTTAGCTGAACTATATAACTATGAACTACGTATGCAGGATGTTTTTATGGTGCAGACCAAGCTGAAGTCCTTGTCTACCTTAGAGACTCACGGCCCGTTTAACCTCAGTCAGGAACCTCTGTGTTATTCTGGAAGCTGGATTTGCTTTTGTTTTTATAATGTATAAAACATTTCCAAGCACATTGGTTCTCACCCTGAGGTGTAAATGATCCCACATGCTTTAATTTCATCACGTGTAGATTTCTGTATTTCACTGTTTAGTGGCCTGAGTGAAAAAACAACAACACTGGAACGCTGCTGCAAGGCTCCTAACAAAATATTCAAAGTATTGTCTTGTCACCCCTTTGTTAACTCAGCTGCAGTGGCTCCCCATTCGCTACAGAGTAGATTTCAAAATTCTGGTTTCACCATATAGAGCATTACATGGTCAGCCATGTGTTTATATGACTTCTGCAGCCAGCGAGTCCCCGAGGTCTCTGCTGGTTGACAGAGCCTCTGCAATAGTCGCTCCTACTCTGGAGCTTCCTTCCTCTGACCCGGAGCTCCCTTTTTAAAAAGCAGCTAAAAAACATCTCTGGTTTGCTGTTGTTGTGTTTTATATTTTCTTGTTTCTTGCATCTCTTTGTGAAGAGTTTTGACTTTGCATTTCAGGAGCAACAGATTTGAACTTAAGATTGGGTGGAAATAAACGACTGGTTTCAGTGGAATATTTTCATATGCAGGCAGTGCTAAAAAGTACCAGCGTTGTCTTTTTCTGTTGCTACTCATACAATATACAATTATTTTTTTAATGCTGTTTTTAAAATGTGACCCTCACTTGCTTGAAATGGGGAATAGCTGTCACTAAGATACGTTTTGAACAAAATGGATTTGTTTAGTAAAAGCAAAGTCCGGCTGAACAGAAGCAGCAAATAGAAACAGCCGATCATCCGCCGCGTCGTCAGACGGTGACTAACAGGTGTGCTCTCCTCCTCAGGCCTGCCGGTCTTTCGCTCCCTTCTGGCTGAGTCAGAGTCCAACCTGTTCCCCGACAACGACCTGCTCCGCCGGCTGCGTCTGGTCACACAAGACGCAGAGAAATGCGCCTCAGTGGCACAGCAGCTGCTGAACGGCAAGAAGCAGACCAGGTGTGTGCTTCAACCCTTAGCTTACTGGAGAAAGATTTCTTACATTTCCCCGTGTCAGGGAATCACGTCACTGAGGTTGATGTCTTCGTTACCAGGTATCGGTGCGGTAGTGGGAAGTCACGGAGCCAGCTGACTGTAGAGGAGCTCAGCTCGTTTGTGAGGCAGCTATATAACCTCTCCTGCAGCCTCCCTCAGGCGCCCATGCTGAAGGTGAGCAGAGGAGGAGAGATGTGCTCTGTGTTCAGTTTCAACTCAAATGTAAATCCGCAGCAGCCGTAGGAGCTTAACCTGCGGAAAAACAGCAATTTTAATTTGCTTTGCGTTGGATGTCTTTCTCCAGGAACTCTTGAATCGCATCGAAGACTTCCAGCAGCACAGCGAGAAGGTCCTGGCAGACGAAGCTCCCAGCGTGGCTGAGATCCAGAGCCTGTTAGACGTCAGCTTCGACTTTGACGTGGACCTGCCGGAGTTGCCCCGACTGAGAGTGAGGCTGGAACAAGCGCGATGGCTGGAGGGCGTGCAGCAGGCCAGCGTCCAGCCCGCCACCCTCACCCTGGAGACCATGAGGAGGCTCATCGACCAGGGAGTCGGTCTGGAAGCTCATCCGTCTGTAGAGAAAGCCATGGCGCGCCTTCAGGAGCAGCTCACTCTGTCCGAACACTGGGAGGATAAGGCGAGCAGCCTCCTTAAGGCCAGGTGAGGAGAGCGGACCGAGCCGTGATCATGCTTGGATATAAGCTGGAGGGAGAGAAAAGCATCCAAAAAACATCAACTAGAGCACATAATGTTGTCTCGCTCGGATTTAAAGTTTAAAAAAAGAAATGTAATGAACTCTCTGTCCAAGTATTTGCACTGATTGTAACTGAATAATGTAATATTACATCAGTGCTCCTGATTTTGCTTCATTTTAATTCCAGCTAGTACAAAATGCTGCTGCTAGAATATCCAACATGATCAACAAAAAGTGAGCATCATATTTAGTTCTGCCCTCATTCCATCGGTACTCAGTGCTTTTCCGTATTAACGGTCATCCGTGCTTTGTAAATACTTTTAATGGCATGGCTGTGAGGAATGTGCTTCACTTCTCTCCATCATCAGATGAATAAATCTCAAGCCAGGGTTCAAAATATTAGACCTTTCGAGTTTTAGATCTTAAAAGCTTTAAAATATTGTGGGGTGAATTTAAAGTGCTTGATTAGTACCATTAAATAAGATTTGATTTAAAGATTTTCATTATTATTTACAATTTTTTCTCAGTTTTTTTAAAATCTTATATTTTCTTCAAGTCTTGATTGTGTTTGTTGCATATTTAGAAAGACTCTGTATGAAGTGTCACAACACGTTAGGGAAACAGAATTCATGCAAATCCTGTTTAAGTTCATCATGTGTGGTTTACTGCCCCCCCCCCCCAGACCCCCACACTCCATAGAAACTCTCAGCACGGCTGCGGAGAAGGCCTCCGGGATCCCCGCTCACCTCCCAAACTGTCTTCTCCTGAAAGACACCATCAGAAAAGCTCGTGAGTGGCTTCAAGAAGACGAGGAGATGCAGGTTCGGACGCGTATGATACTCGATGACTTTCACTGGGATGTGATTCTCTGTAAAGGTTCATTTAAGAATGATCAGACTGAAATAATCGGCTCATTTCAGGCCAGCGGGGGCATGCTGATGGTGGAGCGCCTTTCTGACATGGTGTTACGAGGACAAGCCATTCAAGTCCACCTGGAGCCTTTAGAGAGGCTGGAGTCTTTACTGCTGGATGTGCAGAAATGGAAAGATTCTGCAGCTGCAACTTTCCTGGAAAAAGAGTCAACCCTCACCTTACTAGAGGTAAACTTTGTTGTCATTGTAGTTGATCAGATTAACAATAAAATCACTTTAATCCTCATTTAGGATTGAGAAGAAACAAGTTTTAAAAAAAGTTTAGGAATGAGAGAACCTAATTCATGACCTGGAAACACAAATGTGTCTTCAAATCACCTTTTAGGTCTACTTCAGAACTATAAAAGGATGAGTCAGTTAACTAATTAGTTCATTCAAAGAAAAACAATCATTGTTTTTTTTATTTTAAATATTAAAAAAGAGCAAATATTTGCTGTTTGTGAGTCATCGTGTATGGATCTGAAGTTTTTCTTTGTCAACATTCGTGAGTTTGAATTTAGTTGACTTAATAAACTATTTAGAATATAATTATGTTTGTGTATGAATCTGTATTGAACATATCTGTTAACAAGTGAAAGCTAAATGAAGGCATTTATAAGTGAATATATCTGTCCATGGTTGAGTCATGAGCTGCTTCATTTGATCCTAAATCTCATCTCAATGCAGGTTCTGTGTCCGAGACTGGAAGTTGGAAATGTGGGATCTCCAAAGAGGAAGGCCAAGAAAGGGAAAGAATGGCCTAAAAATAACAAAAAGAAAACAGCACGGCTCAACACGCTCTGTGATGTGGAGAAAGCGCTTTCACAGAGCAAGGATTCTACCTCTGCAGTGAGTCACTGGTCCAAATAATCACAGATGATGATGATGATGATGATGATGATGATGATGATGATGATGATGATGATGATGATGATGATGATGATGATAATGATGATTATCTGCTTAATGACTGAATGTAAAAGGTTTCAGGATTAGATCCTCATGATAAGAAACCTTGTTTAACATCATGTTGGCTCAGTGTACGTTTTATTCACTTCAGTGCACCAGCGAGCAGCCATTGTCTAGTGATGCTCCCACTAGAAAGCACAGTCACTCTCCCTTTATGAGCTCATTTGTTGTGGCAGCCAGTTCCACCGTGCCCGTTAATGCCTGCAGTGAAGTTCAGATTAAGGTTATCCTCCCACTAAATACATCCCATCCTTTCACTGAAAAGCCTCCGACAAAGAGGGGGATGTCCTCTTTGGTTTTCCCCAAGATAGTGAACTCGGTAAGGTGCCTGAGGGGGTTCCGAGTTAGGTCTCACTTTTGGTTTCTGGTCTGTTTGTTTTTGGGGACAGTCTCCTGATTTTTAAGGTCATGTTTTGGAAGTTTAGAGAACAGAGACGGGCTCGGCAAAGAGCGGTGATGTTGAGTTGTTTGTCACAGCACAGAGATGTGTAGGTGACAGAGCAGGTATAGGAAGCAGGAATGGCATGTATCCAATCATAACTAGGGCCCTATGATTTCTGAAAACGCAAAATTTGACAATAAAAGCAGAATTCGCTCATATGAGGCAGAATGTTTCTGCTTTTCCCATCTATCTGGGAGTTTTTCATTGTGTTTGAGCCAAATGAACAAGAAAACACGATGAAATTCAAACTGCTGCAGCCTCCAGTCTGCGTGGCGTCACCCAGAGTTCACATCTCCCCCCCCAGAAAGTCAGACACACCAAAGAGGCCAACAGAAACACCACAGTTGTCCAAGAAATGTCAAAGATACCACCCTAAGTGGCTCTCTTTCTCCATTTGTGTTACAAACAAGGACGAGTGTTGTCAGGAAATCGTAGCATGCCTCGATCAGACTCATTAACCTCGAATGTTCAAGCTGCAGCTGGAGGCTGAACTGAAGAAGATCTGTAGGAAAAACATCAGTCTTTGTCCCATAAAAACTCCTGCAGGAGAGACTGCTGCATGTTAAACATGAAAATAGTATAAAAAGGACGTTTATGGCGCTAAAGTAGAACCAGAAGAAGAAGCGGATCTTCCTCAGTGAACTTTGTCTCATACTTGATGATTTACAAACTCTGGCTGTGAAGAATTGTTCTGATTGTTTGCATTTTATTCACCAGACGGCAACTCTGGAGGAGCTGTGCGGGAGGGAGATGGAAATTTTCTCAAATCTCAGGGCAGCGAACGAGTCAAAGCTCCTTCCCACTGCAGACTGCATGGACCTCAAGGTGTGTTTCTGCCAGAAGGCCCCCATGGGGGCCATGCTGCAGTGTGAACTCTGCAGGGACGCCTTCCACAGCGTGTGCGTCAGAGACCCGTCTGACTCCTGCGAGGCCCGGCCGTGGCTCTGTCCGCATTGCCAGCGATCAGAAAAGCCCCCGCTGAGCGAAGTCCTCGGTCTGCTAGCGTCTCTGCAGCGCATCCAGGTGCGTCTGCCGGAGGGCGACGCTCTGAACTATCTGGTAGAGAGGACACTTAACTGGCAGCAGCGAGCGCAGCAGATTTCACAGGCATGTCATCTACCGGAACTAGAAGAGAGACCAGGAACCCCCCCCACATTAACCCACTGGGTGTCAAGCTGCGAGACTCAGGTCAACAACTCTCAGGTCCGTCTTCGTCTCTTTGCGCAACCTTTTTTTTTTTTTTTAGCCGTTAACTCTTTACAGATGCTGATTTGGTTTTTGTTGTTGACACAGGCTCCATGTTTGACTCCAGAGTGGAATAGGACAAGCCATGCTCAGACCGTCTTCTACACCGAGCAGAGATGCATCCCGCTGCAGGGTCAGTGTCGTCTCCCCCCTGCACCGTTTTAAAGCAGGAGGCGGGATTTATTCAATAATCTGTGTGATTTACAGGGTTGAGTCACGAGCTGGAGGAGCTGATGGTGGAGGGGCTCCTGCTGCAGGTGTCTCTGCCACAGGTCCAGAGCCTTTACCACGTTTTATTGGACAGAGCCAGCAGCCAGCACACGAGCAGATGCATGTCGCCGCCGCAGGAGGAGGAGGCCTCGGACTCTGACAAACACATGCCGTTCATCTCTCAGGGAACAAATATGAACCAGGTAAGAACACTTAGATCAGAAAGAACGGGTTCACATCCTCAGAGCCGTCTCTTGATAATGATTTTATTTTCAGGATGGTACCAGCAGCACAAGGGAAACCATGACTGGCTCAGAGAGGAAAACTAAGAGGCATCTGGAGAGGGAAGGTTTAGATGCAGAGCGCAAGGGGAAGGACAAAAAGCACTCTCACAAAAGACAGAAGATGAATAAAAAGAAGGCTCAGCGGCGGGCAGCTTCGACCTCGTCCTCGCCGCGCTCCGATTTCTCCCAGTCTGACGACTCGGACGAGGAAATGGCCGTGTGTCCAGCAGAGAGCTGTCAGCTGCCAGAGGGAGATGAGGTGAGAAAACAAGTATTCTATGGAGGAGCGGTTCTTCTCAGTTCGGAGAAGCTTTATTTTAAAACTGCCCATACAAGGCAGGAATAGAGAGTCTTTTCTTCAGACATTTCATTGGCCGACATTCTCCATTCATGTATGATTAGATAAAACAAAACTCCTTAGAGTCAGTTTTCTCAACAACAACATGTCATATTGTCATAACAGGTATGCAATGGTTGTGTGAAACAATGATGGTGGCTGGAAACAGCAGAAAATATCAGTTTTGATATAATATTGGTTGGAAGCATGTACATTTTTTTCCTTACACAAGGACAATGAAGTGAAATTAAGCTGTTCCGTACTTTATCAATGACCGTTTTCACATAGCAACATGTTGTTTTTACTATAAAACAAGTCTTACCTGAAACTCACATCCCCCAACCCGCATGTTGGTTCACGCACGCTCAGAAACCACACACGCACACCAGAGAAACCATCAGAATGTGCACATGCACGGTCGTTTTCCCTGCTGATCCAATCTGGACAAGGTTGAAACCACTCCTCGAGATCTGATTAAAGATTCTTCCGGTGGATGATGAGCCGAGATCAGACGAGATGTTTCCATGACACGTTTTTATTCTGATTGGACGTTTCGATCGGATGATCAACATAGACAAAATGATCTAATTATTTTATTTTTTGATATTTTAATGATGAGAAAACACAGCTCGCGTTAAGCTAATTATCTGAGAGAAAATAGAATAGGAAGGTTTAGATCGAGCTGTCGGATTCCTCTCAGTTAAACCACCGCTGCCCGTCTATTGATCTAATTACAGACTCCATATGTAAATGTTTCTTGTTCCGACTCAGCCAGGTCGTCTTTGTAAAGCTCCAGGGTTCCCCATTCACACACTGCAGCAGCACGCTGAGCTGCCACCAGATTAATGGGAGCAGTGCATGTGTGAAAGGCGCTGGAGACGGCTTCCTGCCTCCATTGAGACATTTTTGGCTGCAGCTGTTTTTTGGTGATGACGACTGTGAGAGTCCACAGTCCACCACCTGCTCGGCACCCAACTGCAACGCCATCGTCTTGGAGACACAGAACAACAGAGCCAATACGACTTCTGTTACTGTCAATCTTTCTTCATCGCAGCTTTGTTGTAATATGATGTGTGTGTGTGTGTGTGTGTCTGTGTGTGTGCGTGCAGGTGGATTGGGTCCAGTGTGACGGCAGCTGCAATCAGTGGTTTCACCAAGTGTGTGTCGGCGTTACAGCAGAAATGGCCGAGAAGGAGGACTACATTTGTGTCACATGTACACTGAATGACGGACACATGAGAAAATGAAGAGACTGCAGAGGTTTTTCCCGGAAGTCTGCGCGTCCTCAGTCCGTTACTGGAGCCTCGAGTCTGGATGTGTCACTGATCCCGTTTTCCCCTTCCTCACCCAACCCCCCCCCCAGCCCCCCTCTGCCCCACCCTTTTGTAACAACGGTGCTATCTCCTCTTTGACCTGTCGTCCGAAACTATAATGTTTAGTTATTTTTTTGTATTTTTACATATATATTATATATATTTCTTTCTTCTGATGAATTGTTTGTGGTCGTCTAAATGGGAAAAAAAAAAAACACAGGATGTGAAGCGTGCTGCATGGGATTCTGTTTCATCGGCGCAAAGGACTTTTACACCATGATACCCCAAGTAAAGAGAGTTAAGGGTTAAAATGATCTTGTTTGGAACCTCCTTGCATGTTAAACCAGATCTACAGGGACAGAAGTTGAGTTATTCACCCCCCCCTGAACCCCCCTCAAGAAGTAACTATTGCATTTTTTTTTCTGTTGTTTTTTTTTCTTCTTTGAAATCCAGTGTTTAGTACCTGCATCTTAATATAATTATTCCTCTTTTTTTGTAGAATAGGTTTATTTATCTGAGCAATAATTTTTTGTCTGAATCGACTTAAATGGCTTGATCTCCGCGGAGTTGTGCTTTAGCGATGGTGGTGTGATGTACAGAAAGTTACGCAGATCGGACGGGTTACAGCTGTGGAGACGCGCGCCGGAGCAGGCTGAAGGAAAAAAACACGCTGCTAACAGGCAGATCTGCGGACTGTAACCCAGCATACAAAATAGAGGGAAAGACTCGGGAAAAGTGAAGATGTTACAAGTTTATATTGTGGAATAAAGCCTGTTTGTTCTATGTAGAAGTCTGGTCCTTTCACTTGGTAGGACAACCACAAGATGTCCTCACTAACTGGATTTAAAACCACTTTAATTTTTCATGTATGCCCACACCCTTTATGTATGCTGCCTTTTTTTTTAGATAGTCCTTTTTTTATCTGTTTTTAGGTTAATGCTTGTTTTCCAGCTGAATAAACACCCAAATTACAGTTGTGGAAACATTTTCTCCAAAAATGCAGTTAACTTTCTATAAATGCTTTTAAAAGTCTATATACAGTTCAGATTGAATGGATTTTTTATTGTTAGATAATGTGTCATTCAAACTAAGAAAATGATTGTTTAAACACAGATATGTAATTCTACATGTTCATTAGATGTAGGTTCAGGTCTCAAATTATAATGATGAACACAAACACACCCAGTAGCTTAATTATTTAGGTATTAACCCAAATCAAACATGTGAACCCTGAACAAAGCTGGTGTCACAGCAAAGTGGGAACATTTCCTTCCATTCAGTAGAAAATCTATCATAAAGATCTGCTGTGCAACTGTAGTGTCTTCAGTGCACCAACCAAATAGATAGAAAGATAGATATATAGATTTATTTCCGGTTTCCTTTTATTCCTGTGTCTGAAAAGGAGTAGGCAGAAGTATACATGTATATGGCCCAACTGCATTTCAACACCCCATCTCTATAACACAACTCAGATATTCTGCTTCACAAACAATCTCATAATAATGACTCATATAATATCTTTTTAGCTCATAATTATGACTTAATTTCAGAATTATGACTTTTTATCTCAGAATTATTCCTTTAAATCTCAATATTTTAAGATACTTTGTCAATATGATTCACAAGTGGCAGGAATGGGCTTCCACAGTGATCATCTCCGAAAGCTGCTAGAAGAAACATAATTGTACTGAGGTGTTTGGTTTCTTTTACCAAGAGATCGACACTCAGTTCATAATTGGTTTTCTACAGACAAGGGGAACCAAGGACCAGCAGAGGGAGCCAAAACTAGACCAACATGGAGACAATTTTGGCAGATTGTCTGTCAAAGGAGGCCCTGCAGAAAATTAAATTCCAGGTGGTCTTAAAGTTTCAGGTGTCATCACCTCATTTGAAACTTGTTTAAGTAAATTACAGCCATTCTTCACCTGTTTTGAGGATGGTTGTCACATCAGGTTTGGATTTCTCTGTTTCCATTGAAGGTCATCCAAAACAGGATCAGGCAGACCCAAAACCAGTCAACACATCAAGCTTTAAAGGTGTAGTGTTAAAGAAAGTCAGCAAGAAGCCCTGCGACTTTGACATCGGATGACAACTTTTAGTCATCTTTAGGTAATTCTCATCTAGCAGAGTCCTCCACACGGCTCCACACAGCAGCTTTCTTATGGAAAATCAGAGTTTGACTCACAAAAAAAAAGCAGGAACTCGCCAGATGCCACACAGAATGTGAACCACGCGGTTGTTTTTTTTTGTCTTTGCAGGATTACAGTGTTCATTCTGTGTCAGAGATATTAATAAACATTTTCCTTCTTCCTCCAGACAAGCACTCTTAGTGTCATGATAACCATATAACCTCTCCCACGGTGACAGCTGTTTCAGGCCTCAGCATCAAGCACCTGCTCTGTCCTCTCACCTCACCACAGGCAGATGTCAATGAAGACCCCGACTACAGCTGTCTCAGTGCTGTGATGTCGCCAAAAAATCTGACTGGTAAACATCAAAACAGCTTTTTAGTGTCAGTAAGTGGTAAAACTGTTGAGAAACAGCTTTTTTTTACTAAAAAGAAGGGGAGGTTTGATATCTGCTGCTCATGAGTGATGAGTCTGAAGTTGTTGTTTTTCAGGAGCGGCTTGATGACGGCTGGTTTTAGGGTCTGAGGGAAGACACCTGAAAGCAGGGACATGTTTACAATCTGTAAAATATCGGAGACCATGCATCCTGAAATATTCTTGAAAAAGCCTGTTGGCAGGATTTCAAGACAGCAAGAGATGGATTTCAAGCTGTCAAATGATCTCTTCCAGATTTTTAGGACTGATTGGAAAAAAGCGTGTCATGGTATTTTTGTCTCCTCTGAGTAGACACGGTGATGATGACATATATCCTGCCCCTGACTAAAAAAGATGAATGTAAATGCTGGTTATGTCACTTGGTGTCTTCTCTTGTTCTCTTGTTGACCTAAAGCTATTTCATCCCGAGTGCAGTTGTCATGGAGATGCATTTAATAGCAACACCGGGCTTTCAATGATTTCTTTGAACTTTTTGTTTCTAGGATATCAGTTTTCCATGAAAAGAAAAGAAAAAAATGGAATTTGATGCACCAGTCATCACATGATCGTGATGAAACCATTTATTTAAGTTTGATTAAACGTCTCCTCCCTCTACCAGCTGCCTTCAAAAGGATCCCGGAGGAAAACTGGTTTGATACTGAGCCTCTTGAATTTCACACACAGTCCACATATGTCTGAGTTAGAGGAGCTTTGGATCTTAAAAAGCCATGCCCAAGGCTAAATGCTAATGCTAACAGATTTTTTTTTCTTTTACAACTAGCATTAAAATGTTTTGGTTTTTGTCTTGCTCGTGTCCCCAAGGGTCAAATATCAAGCAGGTGGTTTAAGTTGTGTTGAACGATTTTTTGTCAACCTCCACTGGGAGCAAAACATCCCCGAGCATGATGCTACCACTGCCATGCTTAACAGTAGGTACACTGCTTTTGGTGCTGAACGCCTCATCTGCAAATCCTCCACATATACCTCTGGTGATTGTTGGCTTTAAAACTCCATGTTTGTTTCATCTGACCATAAAATGTCCCCATTTTCATGGGATCAGCTGCAACTTTTAATCAAGCTTTTTTTTCCTTTCTCGATTTATTACAATGTACAATACATTTGACTTCAGACGATTCCAGCAGCTTTCAGTTCACAGCAGATCTGTGTTTCAGTAGTTCCTGGAACCATCGATTTCACAGCTGAGGTTGACACAGTTGTTTGGATTCTTAGTCATGGAATCTGCAGTTGTTTAGCAATGACAAGAGATATATCTGACTCCTGAAATATACAATCCTATTTCACAGATCGGCACTGTGGTTCTCTGTGTTTGTCCTTCCAATAAGAGCTATCAGACAAACCTATTTTTATATTGGCCCAGAAATACTCCCAGCTGCAGTCAGTCATGATTACCATCAGGAAAGCACTGAATTCATCTCTTTACCCTTTTTTTTTTTACTCCACTATCTAGGATTTACAGAAGATGGTCTGAAAAAGAGAAAATATCCTGGGAGTGGTAGTTGTCTGGACCAAAATGCCTTGTTGATGTCAGCGGTAAGAGGAGAATAGGCAGACTTATTTATGATAATGCAATAGTAACTTCAATAATCATTGGTTCCAGCCAAGTTATGTAGAATGCAAGAACACACCGGGTGCCACTCCTGTCAGCTAAGAACAGGAAACTGAGGCTACAATTCACACAGACTCACCAGAACTGGACA
>JBBBVU010000014.1:4864287-4881407 GCA_037177055.1 Atherinosoma microstoma
AAGGAGATGACTGGAAATGAAAGTAGTTTTCCTGTAAGTGAAGCCTCATTGAAACAAAAGTGATTAATGTCCTCTTATAAGGATACAGGCAACTTGTTTGTTTTTACAGGGTCCGTTTGTGGGATGACAAAGCACCAAACCGAGAACAGTATTAATTCTAATCACCCCACTTACAATCTAGATTTAATTTGCTTATTCTTAACTAGCTTGTCTCTATTTGGTGAGTGTAGCTGTTACAGTAACTCTGTAATGAGTCTGAATAAAAGCAGGAAGTTTGTTTGGAAAACACTGCATCACTCTGTGTGCAGTATATCAAATGATGTTTGAAGTCATGTGTCATCTGAGGATGAGCAGCCTTTTGTCTGTCATGAACTTAACATCCACTTTTATATTGAGGAAAAATAACTCGTCTAATTTTAGTCACTGGATCATTATGACAAACTCATCACATTTTTGTCTCTGGATCACAACCATACCCTTACATACTGTTTAGGTTAAATTTGACCCGTTTTGACATTTGACAGCAGTTAAATTACAATAAATATAATTTTTTTGGCATGAAATTTGATGACTTTTCCTAAAGTGACCCAAAAAACACAGAAATTATTTTTTTTTATTATTGTTTATTTTCATTTAGATGCTAGAAATTTTTGGACACTGAGGCTGTTCCGGGTCAAATTTGACCCGTATTATATCTATTTAGATGGATTTTAGAAGAGCCAGTGTGGGTCACATCAAGGAAGATATGGTTTTAGGGAATCTTGAAACTGTGAAACACTACAAATCATGTAATTGTGTATTTTTTAATGGGTAGGCGGTGACAGAGTTGAAGAGGGACCTGGACACAAGAACGTCCATGTGCACACGGAGACAGGCCTGCTGGTTTTTCAAGGGGAAATAGTGGTTATCTCGAAATAGTAAAATAGTGAAACAGCACTAATTCAGTGATATGGGGGGGATTAGGGATTTTGAATAAGTTTGGGTAGGGAGGATGATGCTGGGGGGTTCATAACATTATAAAAAGCATATGAGCTGTTATTTATGTAATTGATATCATGGCAACATGACATAATGTGCAACAAACCCTTGGTCTGATCTTCCAAGATAAGGAGGTTGATAGTGATTTGGAGGAGAAAGTGTCAGAATTTTAGGAAAACTCTGATTACGGACCCTCTGATGAAGATGACGGATGGTGAGGAGCAGGCAGCAAAGCAAATGCTTATATATAGAAGAAACTGCATTATCTGTTGTTCTTCAGACAAAAAGTCAACACAAGGTGACAGAAGAGAAGCAGATGTAACTTCTGTTATTCGAAACCTGCAAAACTGCAGAGACTAGTTTTAAAATAAGCATTTTATTATTTGTTTTGTATTCTAAGTGATAAATGTTGAATTGATATTGATAACTGAGGTGGTGTTTAGCTCAACTGGTTGATCAGAGCTTCAACTGGTGCTTTACAATAAACCGAACCAGGCTACAAGTCTTTGACAAGGGAGCCTTTGGTAGCATGTCTAAAACACTCACTGACCAACTTTTCTGTCCATTAGCTGTATAATAATGACTATTAGAGCCAAAAAAAACTTTTAAACAGATACTTGGGAATTTTATATGAAATTTCTTATGATAATAAAACAGTCTTCATTGGCAAAACGTGGTCATATTGTGAATTCTAATAGTTCCAGAAAGTTCACACCATTTTTAGATTAAGTAAAATATATCTAAGTTATTGTGACGTGTGTTTTTATGTTTAATGTAAAACAGGAGATGATACTGTATAGTAATAAAAGTGTTGTTTTTTTCCAAAAAGATTGTTATAACACCTAAAAACTAAATTCTCCATGCTCTCTAAAAATTTTATTGAGGATATATCTTGCATTTATTAATGTGAAAAGGGCTATTTAGACATTCTAAATAGATCTGCAGTTTAAAGATTGATATTGACTATAAAGTAATTTTTGGTCCTGGTCAAAATATGTCAGGGATATGAGCGTTTTCTGGCTTCCACTCACAGGTTTTTATCAGGTTTGCTGTCACAAAGATCTGTGGAGGACCAGCCAAAGAAATATCTACCAAAAATGCAAAAAGATGTCGTTAATCATCTGTGTCTCTGCAATTTTATCCCCAGAAATTACTACATTTCACTAAAACACCAAAGTTCATCAAATAATGAGTCATCAAGACTCTTTAATACCAGTATATGATATCTTGTGATGTCAGTTTTCATTTCTGGTTTTTTGGTGTTTAATGAAGAAACACATGAGACTCTCAGGTGGGTAAAGAGACATTATGGACACCATTGTTATGTTTTATAATGCAGACACTGTGATTGCACACCCCTTGGCAAGAAATATTCGCCATGTGATCTAAAATACTGCTTTATCAGATTAATGGCTTGCATTTCAGTTTATGAGCGAGTCTGCACCAAAAGATTACGTCACACATTATACACAGGCACTTTAAATAGCCTTATGTTTCCAGGAGAAAGGGAATAACATCATGTACCTGGCATGGCTGATCGTGAGAAGAAAATGGATGGTAGCTATTCACAGGGTCAACTTCACCGTACCCGGGTTTCAATAACTTTGCAAACTAAATCTGCATAAAGAAACAGAGACACAGTAGTGCAGGAAATAATTTATTTGAATAAATAACAACCAACTTAAGGAACAGGTTGTAAACAATAAATTATTACCACTTTAATAAGGAACTAAGGCACACATACAACCATTTTCTACTGAACAACCAATATAAAGTACATATAATTCACATTCAATATTTATCTACTGAACAACAGCTTTGCCTTTCCAGGCCTCTTGAACACCTACCAAAATTAAATGTTCACTTCCAGATATATTTACCTATTACACAGAGGAATAAATTATATAATAAAAAGGAAAGAATTTTTTAAAAAAGTGCATGAGTAGAAATTCGCTGGATGACCCTGATTGGCTGATTTTGGTCCAATCAACAGCTGCAGTCAGACCCTTCCGTACATCACAGTCTCATTTAACGCACTCTGTTGGAGCACGGTAAGTGTGTTATGAAGCTGTTCCTCAGTTAAATTGATAAATTCATTGCATTTTATCTAGTGGTAAGATTTATTGGATCAATAGTTATTCTGTAAACATTTGGTAGTTTTCTATAAGACGCTCAAATTACTTCTGGTTCCGCTGCTAAGAAATGGTGCTAGTGGGTAAAGTAGCTTAGCTTACACGCTAACTTATATGACTGGATTGAGCAGCTAACGGCGGCTACAGACTGTCCAACGAGTTGTCGGCAAAAACATTATTTGCGATTCAAGTAAATTGGCTTTTTATTGTACCACGGCTTCTTTCACACACGTAGTAATTTATCCGCATGGTAACGTTTATCCAGATACAGACCTAAAGCTCCAACCAGAGGTGAAAAACATGATTTTAAAGAGTTCAGTCGAATGCTAACTGGTTAGCTAACTTGTTAGCGCTCCGTGTTAGCTCAGTAGTTGTGTGGAGTGTTTTGCAACTTAAACGGGGTGCATTGTTTGTCAAAGAACAGCTAATGTTAGCGTTTGCTTGGTTGCATTTTGTTCGCCGAGTCGACACTGGTTATTGCGGCGTCTGTACTCCACCGTTCGCCCCATTTTTTCCCACCCAATAATGTTAGTTAGCATGTACCTGACATGCTAACGAATTGCTAACAAATGAGTTGTCAAACTTAGTTGCAATCAGGCTACTTGTAGTTATCATGTTCGGCCTCTCACATTAGCTTTTAAAATAACTTTCACTTGATATTGGTGATTTCCCCCAGCAAACTTGCTGATGTTTGTTTTTTAAAACGAAAGAAAAGTCAGTTTTGCATTGGGAAACTACTAGCCACACCCTTCCTCCCGAAACCAACTACGCTTCAAGTTGTCACGAAAACAAGTTCACTTTTTATTAGTGTGTATATATAAAATGTAAATTGCGCACAGCTCCCGTGGCGTCCAAGGTTATGTTTTAGAAATAAAGACGTTTTAAAAAATTGAAAACTACGTAACAACGAAGTGTTTTTGTCCCATTTAAGTCAAGTTAAAATCAGTTTCTCCCCCCCCCCCCCTCCTCTGGCTCGGACACTTGATACGATTACTGAGTTAAAGTGAAGGAAGGAGATGCTTGCTCAGCAACTATCCACTGAGAACTAATTATTTCATGTCTGAAAATTGATGTGAAACTATTTTAATATTTTGCGGTTTTTAGTAGCTGGGCTTTTCAGGAATATGTTACTTTTTTTGTTATGTAATAAAGCAAGTCTTACCATTACAAGCGATTTTAAAAAGTAGAGATGAAACCAAAAGAGATGTCATGTTAATTTCACAGTTCCTTTCCTGTTTCGTGCCAAATGAATCAGACTTTACTGGCATGAGTTGTGTATCTTGATCTTGCATTTTCATGATCATTTTTAGTCATAGTTAAGATTTTAATTGAAAGGCCAAACATCACAACATCATTGTGATCACATGCTGGGGTTTTAAGACATATGGGGAAATTAAACTACTCAGAAGAGATTATTTGTGGTGGTCAAATGCCTCAGTAATAATGACAGCACTACAGAAATGGCACTAGTATGAAATCATCAGTATCTTTAAATTTGGCAATTATATTAATGTAAAATATATACATATATATATCAACTAAAGTGCCATGTTGTGGCAGCCCTGATTGTCTGTTATTTGTATTTGATGTACAATTTGGCAAATGGTTATTTTCCCCCATTAAATGTCTGTGTTTTTGAACAAAGATGAAAAAAACTTGATTCTTAGTAGATTATTTAGTTTCATCTGGACAAAGTAAGTAGTGCTAACATGGAAGTTTTATAATTTAGGGCCAGTTTCCAGTCTGAGTGCTTTGGTGTGGCCAAGCTTTCTCCATCGACGCATAGCACCTTGTGGACTGGTTGACATCTGTACCTGAGTATCTGTTGCCTCCCCCCCCCTCCCCCCTTCCCCAGATGTAGAGGGAGTTGACATCAGCAGCAACTGTTTACACAGTAAGTGAAGCTATTTTCATAGAATGAATGTGATTGTGTGTTTTGCTGTGCAAATTTGTTTCTTCAAAGAACAGTACAGCAAAAGTCTTTATTTGTAAGTGGGGTTTTGTATTTATCTGTTGATATAGGTAGGCATGGAGGCCTTTTCATTCCCAAAATCCATGAGTAGGGTTAGTGAAGGTTGTCAGCTCAAGTGCTTTACATGCCTGCTGTTCGAGTCCAGGCTCATCTTATCAGGAAAGGGCTGAGGTTTCCTATCTGATGTTGAGGCTTTTGTGACACCCACACAAACTTGCATATTAAATAATTTTTTTTCCATCAAATCATTTTTAGAATAACGGATGTATCAGGCACACGCTGGCGTCGCCTAAGTGCACCTCCGATCCCCCAGTAATGATTTCAGAGCAGTGGTCATGCGTGTGTTCTCTGATCTCCATTTTCTGTTTGCATGGTGTACTTCAGTAGTGGAGGTTCATCACAATGGCTCTTTGTAGCGCGCCTCATGTGCTTGTCTCACACTGTGGGTTTCTGGTGGTGCTTCATACATCATAGTTAGAATTGCTAATGCCGGCTGAGTGGGACAGAGTGGTTTTGTATTGTTTCTCACATTAAACAAAGGTCTTACAGACCTAGTATAATTAGTAGATTCAAAGAGGTTCTTAAATGAGGTTTTGCCTCACATCTCACCCCCTCTTTGACATTTCTGAATTAAATTAACATTAGTGTGTCAGACTAATATTTCTGACATGCTTCTCAAACATGCTACCTCAGTAATATTTACCAGGACATTGCACATGATTTTGAATGGATTTATGTGATTATTTACCAGTCTCATACAAAAAGGGGTCTATATTGAGACAAAAATGACACAAAGTAATTTGTGTTTGGGAACCCATGCCTTTTTGTTGGTATGGAAACTACCAATGTAATGTTGACATAATTTCTAACAGAATACTTTCAGTATTGCAGAGAAAACGAGGATTTTAATGCAAATTTAAATTGCAGACAGCCTGTCGCGCCATCTGACTGAAGCCAACTGTGTAAATATGCCATCCTATCACTTCTTGTGTGGTGCATCTTTTCTATCCATATCAGCAGGGTTGAGAAACTCTCTTTAAGAAAACATGGTAGATTGCTACTGTATGTGAGCTAATATTCGGAAGTGCTGAAATGAAACCCCTTATTTTAATTCCAGCAAATCTATTTAAATACTCAGGAAGTGGAGTCAAGATTTCTCTGAGACAGTCTGACGCACTCTCACCAACGATGATGAGTTTAGTGATAAAACGGCAGCTTTCCTGCTATTTGCAGTAGCACAAAAAAGACACATAAGAGTAATCCAGAGAGTTGTCAGAGGGTTTCTCATCTTGCATTTACTGGGTGTTTCTTCAGTCTTCAGACCGTCTTCTATAGAAAACTCTTAAGTTGAAACGTTTTCATATCTGTGACAGCCCCCCTCGGTGCCAATTTTTTCTAGGCCATGTGCACCATCTAATCTATGTCAGCCTGATTGAGTTGATGATGGGTCATTTTTTTGTGTGACTTTTTTTATATTGTAATGAGCTAAAGTCAGTTGTAGCGCTCGAACACTGACCTGCAGACTTCAGAGCCATTTTCAGGATCTATTGCACGCTTCAGTCTGCAACCCCATTGTGTGTTAAAATCTGCTTGTTGGTCTTATATATACATCGAGTTATCCTGTGTTACCACCAGATAAGATGCAGGTATGGATTCCTCAGCATATGGGACCGGGCTATGACTTACTAAAGCTTTTTCTTGATTTTTAATTTGGTCCAAGAGGCAACACCCATATTATCCTGACAGCTGAAGTCCCTCGGCAGTGGGTGGGAAGAAGAGCTCATTTTTTGGCAGAGCAGTAAGCTTTCAATGTGCTGACATCAACAGTGACTTCTTGTAGTTGTGTGTATACTGTACTAACTGGGTGTTCAGCCAAACATAAGCTCAGTCACTTTCAATACATGTGATGTTTTGTGGGGTATGTAAAGTTTTTTCTAGTAACACTTGGATTTAAATGAAAGACTGATGCAACTATTTGAGCTGTGGATGGACTAGTCAGGTTATTTTAATAAGTCTTTTTTTTTATATGTTAAAAGCTTGTTTAGTGTTTTTAATTGTTTTTGTCTGTATCAGAGAACTATGCAGGGGTTCTGTCTCTTTATCATCATCTGTTCTTTCACAGACTCTTGTGCTGTCCCGTGAAGTTGCCCACCATGCGCGAGTACAAGCTAGTTGTGCTGGGATCAGGAGGCGTGGGAAAATCTGCACTGGTGAGTTAAAAATGATCAAATATTTATTTTTTCTTGTACCTTGCTAAAATAAACACAACAATCCAACAACAAATTCTCCTGTCATTGGCTTATAATCATGTATTTTTATGTAAGAACTCTAACTCTGAAATAACCATGAAGTTAAATGTAAAAACTCTTTAAAAGTGGAACCAGGAGCAAGAACAACACAAGTTGTTGCAGGCTGCATTGGTGTCAAAGGGTGCTTTTCCAACAAACTGTTTGTGTTTGGCTGTTTTTAAACAGTGCAGATTTGGTGAAACATATAAAAGATGCAACATCTGCATAACATTTTAGATGAACTTAAGATCAGCTTTAAGAAAAATGAATGATTTAGATTGAAAAGATTAAGGTTAAATATTCTGTCTACATATACAGTTTAGAGTATTTTTGTGTATACACATAAATTCAAATGAAATATTTTGGATGGTGCTGTGCTCTTTTAATCTGGAACTCTAAGTTTATAATTGATACTGATTTATTCTGTTAATTCTATTTCCTTTCATCCACTTCAGACAGTCCAATTTGTGCAAGGCATTTTTGTGGAGAAGTATGACCCCACCATAGAAGACTCCTACAGAAAGGTAGGGCCAAAGGCACTTCATATGACCTGGACAATCTTTTTATAGTAAACACATCTTAGCTATATAAATGCCTCCTTTCATCTTCTAAAAGTATTTTTGCTTTTCTCCGACAGCAAGTCGAAGTGGATGGGCAGCAGTGTATGCTTGAAATCTTGGACACAGCTGGAACAGTAAGTCAAGCTTTGGATTAAGGAGCCTTTTCAGGTTTAGTTTTTTTTGTTCACGCTAGGTGGAAGACTGTAAACTGAATTGCCCTTCGGGGATAAATAAAGTTGTTGAATTGAATTGAAGATTGCTGATGGTGTCTCCTCTCTGCTGCTGTTCTACAGGAACAGTTCACAGCTATGAGGGACCTGTACATGAAGAATGGGCAAGGCTTTGCTTTGGTCTACTCCATTACAGCGCAGTCCACATTTAATGACCTACAGGACCTCCGGGAGCAGATCCTGAGAGTAAAGGACACTGAGGATGTAGGTTGAAAACTCTTCAAACCAATTATCTCTTATGCATGATTTGAACCACTTACTGCGATCAAAAACCAAGTAATGAAGTACAAAAGAAGCATGCATGTACTTGTACAGACTCGATAATTATTGATAATTATCAAGTGCAGCCCTGGCCATTTTATACTATTGATTAATGACCTACTTTTACTGAAGAACACACAAACACTAAATTCAAGTTCTAACCTTTATTCAACCTCCTTTTTACCATAACTCAAGGTCGAAATGAATGGAAACTAAGACTGGCAGGTTTTTTTTAAAATCAATATTTAATTGCCATTAATCTTATACATGTCCAGTTACCTCACAATTAATTGCATCTTTTTTTATTATATCTTTTTTATTTTAGTTTGATCTATTTTTATTATATTTTGAACAGGATATTTATCTTTATATAATCCTTTATATAAGCTGTTAGGAAGCCCACATAGCATCTAAACAGATAATTAATCCTGATTTGGTTATTTCTTAACATTGTAGTTGTCCTTGTATGAGGTAGATTGTTAGTTGTTTTTTCCTAGCTAACCATGAACGCAACTCTGTGTCAGCATAAGTTTCACTTCCCATTCCTCAATGCATGACCGGTTTGAGTCGCCTTCTCCTTCATTATCTGCAGTAATACGCTGTTTCCATGACTTTGTAGAATGATCGGACGTCTCCGCAGCTATCTGCACGGACTGTCAGCTGATCAGCTGTTAGGTATGGAGCAGGTGATGTTAATGACGCTACATACGGTCGCTACTCAGTTTATATGGACTGTAGATAATATATACCTCACTCTTGTCCAGTGAAACATCTTACAGAGCTTTACAGCCAAACTGTCCGTGTAAAATATCCGTTCTGTGTTCGGTTCTGCTTCAGTACACAGAACATAGAACCTGAGTTCTGCGTAACTTCCTCATAACTGCGCCAACTGTTTAAAAAAAAAAAAAAAAAAGGGCCATTAAAACATTTTTGTCCACTCTGTTGTGGTTTGAGAGGGGCGGGGCTTGGTAGTGGAGCATGCCTGGGTCTGTGGAAAAAGTAAGAAAAATGTGTTTTCTTTTTTTTCTATTGCACAAACGTCTATTATTCGATATATATCGTTATTGAATTATCGTTCAGCCCTAGCTCCCACATACATTTTTCGCATCACCTGCTCCTGTATATGTTGCTATAATCTGCTGGGCTCTCCCCTCAGACTCATCCCTCTCCCTGTGGGAGAGAGGGCAGAACCGAGGGAGGTAGAAGTTCAATGACAGTAAAGAAATGTCAGAGGTGTTAGATGCTATCTGCCTCTTTCAGTCTTCGTCGCTTATCTCTTGATTTAGAGGAAGGATGTGCAGCGTGCTGAGTGCGTGTTCATTTATTCATAGCTGCTTGCTTGACTGATCTGTGTATGTTTGTTGCAGCATTTCTTTTTCTCGACTTTTTTTCCCCTCTGCATTTGTACATTAGAGACACATTTGGGGATTAACTGGTACTGGTTGAAGACATTTTTTATTTATTGTTGAAAGTGAATTATGATTAGATTCCTAATTTAACTGCAATAAAGGATTCACACTCAGCTTTTAGGGTAGAAAACAAGGTTTCTGTTTGATGTAAAAGCTGAACATTTCCAGCTGCCTGAAAGATGTAAAATGTGAAATTGTATCTCCCTTTAAAATGTTTATTTTTTATTTATTTTTTGTCAGCTCCAGCTAGCTAATGTGACACAAAACTCAGGAAAGAAATGACAGCTAGCAGCAAGGATGACATTAAATGAAGCAGTACACAAGGGTAGCTCCACAGGTAGAGAAATGACCTGCGTTAGAACCCTGGTTCACCCCGGTTGATATATTTATATCTTTAAGTGTGACAGTCCTGCTCTGTCATTGAAGTAAGCATCATATTTAATATTCTAACTTAAGATGAGGATAAATTAATGTTATTGATATGCCACACAATCATGAAGATGGACCCAGAGGGAGCTGGTTTTTGAATAATTATAATTGCGGCATTTTTTTTACATTTTTTTTAAAATCAATGGCAGCAATCTGTTCTTGCTGCCGATCACAGATTCCCAAACTAAACTTTGTGGAAATGCAGAGCCTGACAAACATTAGTTAGACTCTTAAGGCAGCTGTAAGCAGTTAACCTAAAAGAGCCGTTTAATCCTCAAGTTTAATCAATTTCTTCTCATTCCTTTTTCCGATTTGTGCAGTTTTGGACACAAAACCTTTCTTTTGTTGAACAATTGATCTTCTTTCTGATCAATCAGGTTCCCATGATCCTGGTGGGAAACAAGTGTGACCTGGAGGATGAGCGTGTGGTCGGCAAGGAGCAGGGACAGAACCTGGCTCGTCAGTGGAACAACTGTGCCTTTTTAGAGACTTCAGCTAAATCAAAGATCAATGTTAATGAGGTGAGCACTAAACCGCCATGTTTTTTTTCTGTTCATTTGTATTTATAATGCTCCAGTTTACAACAAAATGATCGGTCAAAGTACTTCACATAAAGAAATGTCATGTTTATTGTCATTTATTTCATAATAGAATTTCTTAAATCACAGCCATCGATTCATGTCACGGACTCAGTCATGAAAGGTGTCTGTCGGTACAGTCTAGGGGAATGCTTAGCAAATGCATTTCTGCACGGCTGTACCACTCAGACTTTCAATGGCTTTCAGGTGGAACCGTGTTTTCAGGCGTGCTAGAATAAAGACATCTTTTTGGAAGTTTTTACAGAGCTGCTGTACTGCAATGATGTCTGGGTCACCAAACTTGCGTATCTTATCAACATTTCACTGAGTTAAACGTAACAGTTAAAGTTGTAGTACATGTCAATCAGCTGTTTGATGGTGTTCATCTCTGCATCTGTTTGGGGGTCCGCGGTAGAAAACCGCTGCTACACATGATTAATTCTGCCCTCTTGTGCACTGAAAACTAAACAAATTATTCAACTTTGATTATTGGCCTAATTGTTTAGATGCAGTTTGCATTTGCATAGATGACTAATAGAAACACATTTACCATCTCGCATTCCAGAGCAAGAACAAATATATTTATATCCGGAACGTATAGGAAGTATTGACGCTAAATGTCTAGAGCTGCCTTTTCTGTAGTTGAAATGTAAAATGTTGAGACCTCCATGTCTTCTGTGTTGTAGATTTTCTATGATCTGGTGCGACAGATCAACAGAAAAACGCCGATGGAAAAGAAGACAAAAAAGAAGTCAAGTTGCACACTGCTCTAAGATGCGCTCCCACGGTTGCTCCAGGCCAGGTGAGTGGGAGTCGGACCTAAATTTATTCCAGACGTGGAGGGATCTCTGAGCTGCTCTCTGAGCTCTGCGATTGTCACTGAACATGCAGAAAATGTAGGTCCACTGCAGTAAATGGGTTATTTAATAGAATTTGATGGTGAAGGAGGAAGCAATTCCTTACTGGGATAAGAAAACATTCTTGATTACTTATTTTTAGTGCCTTTTAACTTTCAATAGTGTGTTTTTTAGGGTGTAAGACAATAGATTCAAATCTTCAAATCCTTTTTGGCTTTCATCTGTCATGGTGCTGCTTTGATGTGGACTGATGGAAGGAAAAAATGAAATCTGCATACAATATATACCTTTAAACTTTTTTTTATTTTATTTTTTTTTTTTTTTAAGAGTTTTTGCTTTTCATTTGTTAAAAAATGTTTAACGTTTGAGATGTCACGTTTGAGTCTTGTGGCGCCACCTCCTGCTGGAGCTGAGTAACTAATGTTATTTGATTACATCATGTTCTGGCTCATTCTCTACAACAAATGTACCTCATTAGACTTTTAACATGTTTTCCCCACAAAGCATGCCATATGTTTGTTTTTGTTTTTTATAAAAAGTGATTTCAGGGGTTTGTTGGTGTGAATTGGTGGTCTAGAGCAGTGGTTCCCAACCTGGGATGGGCTCTTTGGGGGACTGAGGCTTTGACTGTTCAGGGTCAGTGGGATTTTAAATGAAGGCCATGTCCACACAGAGATGAGCTTAGTTGTGTATTTGCTTAAGCTTTTTATAATTTGGCTGTTTCATTCACATGGAAGCAAAGTTTTGGGAGAGTGAAAACATTAACTTTGTACCTTTTGTTCATGCTCCTTGTCTGAGAAATGCCACAGTGCATATGGTTTATTTTGGAGAAGGGAAAATAAAAGTAAGGCTATATGTTAATAATTAACTTTGGTTTTATCAAAGGAAAGGAGTCAGCCAGAATGCACCAGTTCTGGTGAGAAGCAACTTATCAAGGCAAGTTTATTTGTATAGCACATTTCCTGTACAAGACAATTCAAAGTGCTTTACATAAAACATTCAAATTATTACATATGGTGCAAAGAAAGCATTAATAAGTAATAAAAGGCATTCACAAATAGAAAAAAATCACAATAAATCTTAAAAAGCCAAAATAAACAAACCCCTAAATATCATAAATTAAATTGATTAAAAGCAAGATATCATGCATTTTCAGTATCTGTAATGAAAGCGTAAACCCAAGCATGGTTTCAGCACAGGGCGGGTGGGGTATCCACAGCTTTTTGGGGTCATCAGGGAAAATTTGTTGGGAGCCTCTGGTCTAGAGAATTAGTCTCTGGAGACTTGAGGCTTTATAAGGATACAGTAAATATCACGTGGCTCTTGCTTTTCTCTGGAAACCACAGTGCTCATCAACACAAGGGTGATTTAACTTTTACACTGATTACAAATAAACTTACTGGTCCCTCGACTGCTCCTTGTGACGGATCAATAACTGCGCCGACTGCAGAAGGCCGAGAACAAGCAAATAAAGAAATTTAAACAATAGACATGCAAGGTTTAAAAGATGGCTGCTTTGATAATCTGTTAAAAGATGGTTAAGATGTGATTTATTTTTGCTTGCTTCAGTCCTTACTTGCTGATAGGGGAGCTGTCTTATAAACTTGGTGTGAACCTGACGATGGACTGGATGATATAGAGCAAAAATCCCAACCTCCACAGAGGTTCAGCCAGAAAACTGTCTGTATTGACATATATCAGCAGTATATCATGCAGTTGGGTATCTGGAGCGACAGATTATTGATTAATCTTTTCAAGTTAATCATAGATGCATGGTAGACAAATTCTGCTTTTATCTTTCTTTTGATAGATGACATTGAGACTGGTGGCAGGCTCAATCAACAGGAAGACAGACATCATATTCAACTGATGCGTTATCAAGAGAAATTATGATAAATGCTTCCTTTGAGCTTTTGACAGTCAGTTTAAGACTTTCTGATGATGTCTGATCTGAAAAATGTAATTTTTTAAGCTAATAGTGAACTACTTAAACTGGAAAAATAGAAAAATAGAAAAATAAAGTCTTTCTGACTATATTCAAGCTCTTACAATTACCATGACCCGGATGACTGAGCATCTACACCAGGGATGGGCGTAGTCGGTCCTGAAGGGGTGCAGTCCTGCAGGTTTTTCATGCTTTCTGCTACAGCACACCTGAATCAGATTAATGTTTGGGCAGACCTTGACAAAAAGCTGTTTGAGAAGAGCCATTTGATCCAGGTTTGTTGGAGCATCTAAACCTTGGCCCTCGTTCTGCAGGTTTTTGATGTTTTCCTGCTCCGACACACTTAAAGGAATGAGTCACTGTGGAGAACTTGATAGGCTTCTGGATCCACTTGGTTTGTTGGAGCAGGGCAACATCAAAAGCCTGCAGGACCGCTGCCCTCGAGGACCAGAGTTCTCCACCACTGATCTGAACCACGGAGTAAAGATGTTTTTTTTTTTAGAAAAGGTTTCCCTGCTGCAACACACCTGATTCATACTCAGAAGTGTGCATCAAGCTTTGCGAAAGTCTAATTTTCCATTGATTTGAGTCTGGTGTGTTGCAGCAGGGAAACTTCTTCTAGGACACCGACCCTCAAGACCAGGATTGAGGATCTCTGATCTAAAACCAGCAGGACCGCAGCCCCTGAGAACCGAAGTTGCCCATCCCTGATCCACACTAACACCTAAACCGGAGATTCTCCGCCTGGGAGGTGACCAGTAACCTGGTTATTCTGGGAGATCGTGACTCTAAAATAGTTGAGACGCACTGACTTAAACCACTGTAAAGTTTCTAATATTACTTGAATAAACTTCCAAAATGCCTCGAATCCCTGAGTCAGAGCTACAAACCCAGTCGATGTCAAAACTTTTCCTGGCATTCGTTTTTAGAGGCTGATAAAAGATTTACGCCCCCAGTCTCGGTGAGTCATTAACAATGACTGGGCGAACAAAAGGCAAAAAAAAGGGTTTGAGCTGAATCTGAGTGAAAGAAATGTCAGCAGGATGCCATCAGCAGCATCGTGTTCGCTTTTAGCTTAATCTTAACTTTTGTATTTTTCCCTCTGATCATCTGACGTTCAGTATTTATCTGTAACAACTCCAGTCTGTAAACTTGGACTTGGCTTTGACGCATTATTGGGGTATATAAAGCAATGGAAAGGTTTACAGAGGAGACTTGCTGCTTCCAGATGTTAGGAATAGTTTTGTTTTGAAGGTGTCTGGAGGAATGGTGTTTTTTAATGGTTCCCTTGTTTGCAGTGTTTGAGGACAAATCACTGAGCTTCATGACGATTAATAAAGGAGACAACATGTTTACTTTGTTTCCAACAAACACCTTGTAATTTAATTATTTTCTCCCATTTGCAGAAACTTGTAACGATTAACCGTATCCCAGTGGATGGTGCCAGCATTCCAGGTCCTCTCCAGAGCATTTTGAAAAAGGCTGACAAGAAACATCACCACTCGCTAAGTGACAGGAGAAGGCACATACTCTCAAGAAAACTTTACTGCTTTGTAATGGCAAAGAAATCCACCTCTTTTTTTTCTCTTTATCGTCAACCTGATGACAACTGTTCTGTTTCTCTTCTCCAAGGTGTCTTTCTTCTGGAAGTGTTGATTTTTAAAAGAGGAGACTATGGATTCAAATCCATTCTCGGGAACTAAAATGTTTTATTAAACGTAACATCAATCTTTGACATATTGTGACAATATGTTTGTGAAACGTTGGTCTTCTCATACATTTCTGCACTAACTGTCATTGAAGATGCATCATTGTCCATATGTTACTCGCTCCTACTTACAAGGATGTGTATTGATAACATCTTTCCTAAGTGACTTTGTTTTATATTGAGAGCTGCAAGCCTTCCATATTTCCCATAATATATTCTTCCATTTTTGCATAATAAAGTTAAGGAAATTAGTATTTTATAGACTGATGGGGGGGGGGGTCTGATTTGTGTCTTGAGGCTGAAAATATATTGTACTAAACCACCTCTAATATTGCTTCTTGTTACCCTGTCACAGATGATTTTCCAGCTTTTATGAATGATTAAATTTTAGTACATTTTCATTATTTCTGCTCTTGTTTTTTGTCCTTCGAAGTGTTTTTAGATGGCTTTGGTGTTTCAGTCGGCGCCTCAGAGAGGGAATTGGATAGCTGAAGGTGTAACAAGTGTTTCCTGCTGTTATAAAAGGATGAAGCTGGATTCTGAGTCTGCAGAAAAAGCTTGAGGCAAGAGAGGAAGCGGCTGAGAAAGAGGAACCGAGACCCCGGAGTCTCTGTACAAAATGGTGTTAACATGAAAAAAAGCAGAATAGAAACTGATTTGATGATAAATTACACTTGGGAAGGCAGAGGAGCTGCTCCACCTCAGGGTGATAATGAGACAAAAGCTTCCTCAACATTTTATCAGGTCCACCTTGCTGGTACCAGGTTGGACCCCTTTTCCTTCCGAAACTGCCTTAATTCTTGGTGTCATAGATTCAACAAGGTGTTGGAAACATTCCTCAAATTTGACCTCATATTGACATGATAGCATCACAGTTGCTGCACATCCATGATGAGAATCTCCCATTCCACCACATCCCAAAGGTGCTTTATTTCCCCAAAGAGTGCCAAGAAAATACCTGTTACACCACCAGCAGCCTGAAGCATTGACACAAAGCAGTATGGATCCATTTCCACCCATTTCTCAGCCTAACATCTAAATGTGGAGCTGAAATGGAGACCGTAAAACATGCCGTGTTAAGAGTCACTTAAATCCCCTTTCTTCCTCACTCAGTTTGAACTTAAGCAAGTCATCTCGATCAAGTCTACAAACCTAAATGCATTAATTAGCTGTCATGAGATTGGCCTAAAATTACATAACTAAAGTTTAGATTTTTGTTAAAATATCACAAAGTACCTTGTTTTCATTTTCATGGAGAATGAAAATATATCTTTTTATTCTCCATCACGTGATCAGATGTCCCCAACTTGTTTATTTGAAGCCAAAAGAGGAAGTTTGTCCAATGCTTGTATGTGTAACAGAACCGTCTCTCCCTTTAATATAATGTCAAGACTGGGAGCCATTGGATTGAATTAGAAGAACTTCACCTTATTCACATGATACATAATATTTCACATTTAATAATATAGGGTATCACAGAGAAAAAGTTAATGAAAAATGGATCTTTTTATATTTTACTGATGTTATCTTTCCACCTAAACAGTTTTTGTACCTGTGAGATTATTTTCCACGTGGATTTAAGTGTTACAGGATTCCTGTGCAGGAATATGACCGACAGTAACCCCGTGTTCACCAAACAAATCAGCCTTTAATGATGCTGAGAAATCTTCCGATGGCATCAGATAGATGAGCGGCAGTGAGTGGGGGGGGGGGGGGGGGGGGGGGGGGGGGGGGGGGGGGGGGGGGGGGGGGGGGGGGGGGGGGGGGGGGGGG
>JBBBVU010000014.1:4881617-4904263 GCA_037177055.1 Atherinosoma microstoma
CCCCCCCCTTTTTTGAGGGAGATGTGGCCACCGAGGCCGACACTTTTCAGAAACCTTTTTCCCTACACGACTCTTTTCCGATTTGTTGAGAAATTTTCCGGTGGCATCAGGGGGAGGAGCGGCAGGGGGTCCAACCCCCCCCCCCCCCCGTCTCCCTCGCCCACACTGACCCTCCTCCCCGCCTCCTTTCCCCTCCCTCTCTCCCACACCGCCTTTCCCCTCCCTCTCTCCCACACGCAGGCTACGCGACCCCCCTCCCCCCTTCCATCATTTTCCCATCTCTTACTCTCTTCCCTACAACAAACATGGCCGCGAAATCTGACGGTGCACCCGTCTCTCTACGAAACGAAATCCCACCCGAGTGTCCCTCCGGGTCGGACTCGCGGCCCTTCGCGCGCCGTCACGCCAAGCAGCGCTACACCCTCCAGGACTGCTGCTGGACGCTCTGCGCCCTATTGGTCTTCTTCTCGGACGGGGCCTCAGACCTGTGGCTGGCTGCCGACTACTACCTAAGGAGGGAGTACTGGTGCTTTGCGCTGACTCTGGTCTTTGTGATAGTCCCCTCCGTGGTCGTACAAGTGTTGAGCTTCCGATGGTTCGCCTACGATTTCACGGAAACCGTCGAGAGCGGCACAGCTGCGGCCGCTGTGGTGGCGGCGTCGGGAGCGGAGGAGAGCGACTTCAGCACCAAGGACAGCGGCGAGCGGGGCGCTGGCCACGCTGCCTCGGTCGGACTGCTGTCAAGGCCGGGCACCGCGGGAGGAGCCCGGGGCTGCTGCAGAGCCCTAATGTGGTTCTTCCAGGCCATCATTCACATCTTTCAGCTGGCACAGGTCTGGAGGTAAGTCTGAAAACTCGTCGTGATCAGAGAAGAGGGGGGCACTGCACACCTTGTCTCTGCTTTTGTGTGAGTGTGCGCGCGCGCCCATGCTCCCCACAAAGTCCAGCATCACTCCCTGTAGTTATGAAACCTAATCATTCAGGGAAAACTCCAACCAAAGTGTCAGAATATATGTGTATATATATATATGTATATATTCCTCATTGTTTGACATTTCTTCCTTGCTTAGAAAGGGATCATTTTGACTCCACCCCTTCCCTTCAACTCCCCCTGACAGGCCTCTAAGTCCATCATCTCCTTAAAAATTAATCTCATTCACACTCTTCTATGGAAAAGACAATAAAAGCTCTAATAAAGGGGCTTGTCACCAAACAGTTTTTCTAACTGTAAGCCACATTTAATGACTAAGCATGCTCAGGCACGAGAAACAATCCATGATACAGTTTGGCATTACTTTCACATTTGATGGCAGTAGGTCTGTAGGTCAGTTGCTCAGTCAGTGATGGCTAGTCGGATCTCAGACTTAGAGAGCTCTGATGGGTTTTGACAGGTTTGAACTGCTGCCAGCGGAGAGGAGCTGAACTGCGGTGGGAGGAGGGTTAGATACTCACATCTATTCCAAGAAAACTTCTGTTTCCTAGACATCATTTGAGAGTTGGAGAAATAGTGAAATCAGATTCAAATCCGTTGTTAGACTTGTGCGTGGGGCAACATATGTGTGTCTCTTTGTGGCCTCTCTCTTCTTTCCTCTTGAGACAGCCCTATGGGCAATATTGATTCCCTACTTCCTCCCAAAGAGTCTGAGACTGAGTGTGCGTGTGTGAGTGTGTCCAGGAGCACATTAAAACACTGTGGCAGCACAGAATTACCGGTAAGGCCATTAAAGCTGTTGTGCATGGCCCATTCATTGGTGCTGCTCCCAGACGAGTTGTCTGCACATTAAGAGGATTACCACTGCCTGCTCACCCTCAGCTGTTAACTCAGGAATGATCCGTCACTGATACACAGTCAGTCGGGTGAACCCGGATCAATTTAGGCCGGCTACCTGAACTGAATGTCGTTGCACATGAGATGTGATATGGGATTGGATCACAGGCAGACTGTGCTATGAAACCGTGCGTGTCCTCCAGCAGGTCTTTGACCTTTCATTACTGTCCATATGCTCTATTATCCTCAGGAAACATCCCATGGTACGTTTTGTGTAGGGAGTGCCAGAACAAAGAAGGGTTATAGAAACTCCCATGTGGTTCAGTAGGCTTCTTCAGCCTCCTCTGACCCTCCTCCCTGCAGCAATTACAGAGATATTTATCGCTTCAGTCCTCCCTGATAATCACCAGTGTTTACTAAACATTCCCTGTTATGAAAAAGATTATATACACACTTTATGTTTGCATAACAGATTTACATGAGCAGAATTATGCTTGCAATAACTGCAGCAAGCAAAAGATTTAGCTTTAGATCAATGCTAAGCATTTTCATTTCTGTCTGCAGCCTTTCTTTATTTGCATCCTCTGCAGCCTTGTGACTTATCTTAATTGAAGAAGTGAGACTTCAGACTCCTCTTCTGATGTCTGGACTAGAATTATAACTACAGAGCCGCTGAGTTCAAATTCAGTCTAATCCGAATCCCAGAAGAAATAACCAGCTTTTTGTGCAAGGACAGCTCGCAGAGTTTGAAATAATGAGTTAAGACTTCTTAGTTTTTGAAGCACATTGAAACTTACAGTAATCTTACTTCTTTAAAGGTATGCTGTGTAACTTTTGGCCACTAGTGGGGCTAAACCTGTAACTTCCCACAGGCCACACGACACTATTGCAAGATTAAAGTATTTCTCTTTCTTGCCTCCTTAGACACCGTGTTCACCTTCTTACTTTGTTCAGATTTGACAAACTGTCAAGGAAAAAGTATCAGGAAGCACAGCCCACTGTGTTTTATAGCTGTAGAACAAAACGCTCCAGGTCACATGATCCCATGAGAGACGGAACCGCTCATGCAGAGTTACAATGTCTGGTTTCTGAAGGGGGGGCAGCCCCCTTGGAGCGCCGACACGTGTCAAACACTGAATATTGACCCCAGAAATCATCCATTATTACTCACATTAGTCTAATATTTGGGTCAAAAGTTTAATTTTGGGAGAAATTACAGGTTTAGGACCAAAAGTTACACTGTATCCCTTTAAATGCTTCTAAACGAATGCTAAAGACTATAAGAAGCTTAAAAAAATGGATAAAAAAAAACAGACTTATGTACAAACATGGAATAAGAACAACTAAAACCCAACACTATAAGACCAATTACAACAAATAAGATTAAATAAAGAAACTGATGAACGTGTTTGATACGCAGGTATGTCCACGCCTTGTATTTGGGGGTGCAGAGCCGTTGGCATGGAGACCCGGAGCGCCGCCACTTCTACTGGCGCATGATGTTCGAGAGCGCAGATATCAGCATGCTGCGTCTGCTGGAGTCCTTCTTGAAGAGCGCTCCGCAGCTGGTGGTGCAGCTCAGCATCATGATCCACACCAGTCAGGTGTTGCCTCTCCAGGGTGAGTGCCCCCGAAGTGACCCCCACACTGCCTTAATCACCAGCGTCAGTCGATCACAAGCCGGCAGCCCACGCTGCACACATGCTCCACACGATGATTCACTTCAGCTTGCCTCACACACAGCTGAGGAAATCTATCGTTTTTCTTTACTAAATGGTAAGAAGATTACTTTGCCATCGTTTCCATCCATCAACTTCTTTTCCCTCTCTCCTCAGGGCTTTCAGCTTCTGCCTCACTGATATCCCTCGCCTGGATGATCTCCTCCTATCAGAAAGTCTTGAGGGACTCTCGAGACGATAAGCTCCCCATGACCTACAAAGCCGTCATAGTTCAGATTCTGTGGCACTTGTTCACCATCGGAGCTCGCACTCTGGCCTTCGCCTTGTTCGCCTCCGTGTTCCGGCTCTACTTCGGCATCTTCATCGTGGCCCACTGGTGCATCATGACTTTTTGGATAATTCAAGGCGAAACAGACTTCTGCATGTCCAAATGGGAGGAGATCGTCTACAACATGATGGTGGGCATCGTGTATGTTTTCTGCTGGTTCAGCGTCAGGGAGGGCCGCACTCGCTGCAGGATGCTCATCTACAGCCTGACTGTGTTCGTTGAGAATGTTGCGCTCACCACCGCCTGGTACCTGTACCGCAGCAGTGCTGAGCGCCATGGCAACTCAGACTTCTACGCCGTCGTCATGGTGTGTGTGGTGGCCAGCAGCTATGCTCTGGGTACCTTCTTCATGTTTGTGTATTACTGTCTACTGCATCCCGACGGCTCAGTGTCAGGGTGGGGTTATATAGTGGAGAAGGAGGTGCCTGTGGAGTCGCTGGTCTCCCCAGCCTCCAGCCTCCCCCCTGATCTGGTTAGCAGTCCCCCCAGGACCCTCCAGAGAACTAAAGGGTCAGAAAGGGAGCAGGGGCCCGGGGTAGATGGAGATGTGTTTCAGGTGCGGCCACCCAGAGGAGCAAAGCTTCCCGTGTCCCACCTTAAACCCAGGACAGAGGGGCCCGTCATTCGTATAGACTTGCCCAGGAAGAAATACCCCGCCTGGGACGCTCACTTCATCGACCGTCGGCTGCGTAAAACTATCCTCGTGCTCGAGAGTGCCGCCCCAGTCACGCCAAGGATTCAGTACCGCTGCCTGGGCACACCCAAAGAAGTGATGGAGTATGAAACCACCGTGTAATGTGCTGAAGGTGCTGTGACTCAGCTCGTTGCAGTGTGGACATCCCGCCTTAAATTAAAAACGGCAGGAGGATGGCTCTCACTGAGCCGTCTGCCTCGGCTCCACACACGCTGTCAGGCTCTGCACACAGACAGGCGGAGAAAAGATGTGTCTTTATGTTCTGCGAAGGAAATATCCTGTGATATTGTGAAATGGTGGTGCATATTTTGGTTTCTGTATCAATTCTCAGGTGCGACACAGTAGGAGCCAGCGGTCGGCTGCAAAGCTCACTGTCTGGTAAAAGAGCGGTGCAGGCAGAGCAGAGCAGCGGAGTGGAGAAAGTCCTCTCCAGGTGGCTTACGACAGAGACGAGCCTTCAACATGCATGATCATTTATGGCAGCTAGAACACTGTTCGATGAGGAGGTGAGGCAGTCCAAGAGGCTGTAACTTTAAACACGACCCACAGGAAAACACATCATTTTCCCATAGCTTTTCAGTATGTTGAAGGAGTCGCTGGATATTAAGGGATGTTTTCAAGGCAACACTTGAGTTGAATGTAAAAACTGTTGACAATGTGGTTATTTGTGACAAAAGGCTCGTTGAGAACTTTTATGCTGTTAAGTGGGATTTCCAACATTCTTGTACTATTTTTCTTTTCTTGTTCTTTGTTTTTTTTTTTTAAGGTCAGCTGAAGAAAAACAAGTGTGTGTTTACAAGCAATTACAGACATGTCAGCGTATTATTTCAACAAGATGCAACCATCCTCCAGAATGTTTATGCACTGAACATTGGCCATATTGCGATTTCCAGCACACTTACAGGACGTATTCTTTTGATAGGACTCAACATTTTCATATTTTATACATCTTAGGCCAAAAAAAACCCAAACAAGACAAACAATATTTTACATGTAAATTATTGTACAATGAAGAGGAACTTGCAAAAGAACGACGATGTCTGTAACTGGAATGCAGACTGTGTGGAAACAGAGAGAAAGTTCGATGCTTTAAGCTTTGTGTTGAGTTAACACAAATCTATCAATGGACAATTTGCAAAGAATACGATCATTTAGAGGTTCAGCTGACCTGCTTCGCACTGACTAAGAGTTGTGGTTACACCGCTGTAGTTTTAGCTATAGGGCTGATCATTTCGTAGTTCACCACCTGGATGCGTGAGGGTTTGGTTTGTTTTAAAAAGCCATAATTAGTGAAAATTGAATTAAAGATTTCTTTTTCCAGATACTTTCTTTGGTCATCACTGGGAATTTATGGACCGCTAGAATAAATATTAACCATGCTTTCTGTCATCAAGGTGGTTTTTCTATAGAGTAGTCACAAGAGGGAAATTTCTGAACCTTGTATGTTTGCGTGTCTTGTATGTGAGCTCACATACCAGCGTGTGTAATAGTAGGGGGGGGGTCATTATGGGAGGGGGATTATCCTGCAGAGTGCATTTGAATTGATTTGAATCTATGTTACGGAGACAAGAGGATTTTGTTGTAAACACTATTTGTTTTTTTGCCCACATGATACTGAAACACATACCCCACAGAGCGCCTTTACCAATCCTGTTGTAGTTAAAAACAACAACATATAAAAGCCAGAGAAGCTTCGGTTATGGTGCTAACTGTTTGAGTCCATTGTGTAACAACCATAAGATGAACCATACAATGTGGCAGGAGTCGAGTGGGGGCTGTACCTCAAACACAAAGCTAAAATCTAAAAGCCTTAAGCTGGTCATGCCAGACTGTTGTTAAGAGAAAGAAAAAAAAAGGTCAACAAAAAGATGAAGCTGATATGATTATCATTTGTTGCTACAATAAAAAGCGTTGTTTACCTGACCCTTGCTGTTACTGGTTTCATATTCAGTTCATTTCAGCTTTGTTTGTCTTTTGTTCGTCTTTTAAAAATGTTTTTATTCCTTTTTTATTTTTATTAATTTAATTTTAAAATGTATTTACTCTTATTAATGTATTTCTTTTATATGTGTTTATTATTTATTTCAATTTATTTATAGTTATTTTTTTCTACTTAATATTTAATTGTAGTTTATTTTATTCCAGTCTTTTTTCCCCCTTATCGTTTTCTTTAGTTATGATATGATTGTAAATAAATTCAGACCTTAAGGGGATATTTCCAATTCACAAAAAAGTCACTTTTAAAAGTACAGTCCAATTTAATCCAATTCATTATTATTAAATTAATTATAAGATCCACATTAATCCAATTTATATAACTGTTAATAACAGCTCATTCATAAAAATCTTTGATTCAGTCCCTCATCCTGAGGGTGACAGTGGCGAAGAAAAACTCCCTTTTAACAGGAAAGTGAAACTTCCAGCAGAATCACACTCAGGAAGGGCGGCCATTTGCTTTTGGGTGTGGACAGGACAGGAAGAGGGGTCAACAAGCACCATAACACCGAGCCATGGATACCTGCTGTGGGAGAAAAACAGAAGCACAAATTAATGATGGAAACACAGTCATACATGGAGAATAAAGAGCAAAGACAGAAAAGTGAAGGGAGGGGCTCAATACGTGTAAATAAACACTCAGGCTTCATGTTTACAAGTCGATGGTGAACCAAAAATTACATTCATGGAAAATTGTCCCATCGGTGCGGTAAAATGAAGGAACAAGCAGTCGAGTTGTTTTCTTAAAATGGCTTTTCTTTTAAAAAGAAAAAGGAAAATAATGTTGCAGTCCTCGGCTCACATTTCCATGACCTGAATACAAATGCCAAAATACTTAGCTGGAGATTTTTCTTCTAAGGAAAACACTCAAGGGAAAACTTGCTTGGATGCTGCTCAAGATGATTCAGTTCAACAGATTTAATCTAATGAAAGATAATCAAACATCATGCACAGCCACAAATCACAGGAGTAAACAACATCCAGTACGATAAAGGAAACACATTTAGGAGTAAATGATTGAATCAGTGACCAGTTAAGGAAAATAAAACTTTCACTCACTTGCAGATCAAAGAAATGTTAATTATGTTGTATATGATACTACATCATCATAAAGGTTTAAGTAGTTATAATGGCTTATCTTTGAGTTGACTATTCACTTTTGTTGGCACTTTGAAAATATTCAAATTAACAAATGCAAGGACATCTTAACCAATTTACATTTTAAAAACCTTAATATGGATTTACAGACTGTATAAATTATTATAAATAACCTTACTAAGAAGTTGTTAACTTGAATGAGTGATTTTGTTTCATACGAGTAGCTTTAAACCTTAAGAATTTAGAAATATATTATCAAACTGTTCACGTAAAGCCATAAAGAAAGCATAAATACGTCCCATAGGTACTGCTGCCTACTGCTAACTAGAATTCTTGCCCATGGCATTCATTTGCTGCCGTTTAGTTGTTAATAAAAAAAAGGATAAAATAATTATTGCGTAATGATTTAATTAAAATCAATATTGTAAAAGTCACTATTGAAGTTAATGACGTTGAATATTACCATGGTTATTGGCACACCTCACTGAAAGTCAACACCCAATCAACAACGAGAAGTATGGATATTTCCTCAGAACACCGAACCACCTACGCGGATTTACAGAGTTACGTATGCATAATTACCACTGCAGCCAATCATCATGCAGTAGGCGGGGCCAATGTTCTGTTACCGGTACTGGTTGCCTTTGTGTTCAAGAGATTCAGTCCAGAGTAGAATGGCGACCGCTCTCTGCGGTCTGCAGTCCAGCGGCAGTAACAGTAAATCGACGAGGACTAACCGAGAACAACGGAGGAAAGTGAAAGACTCCCGACGGAGACAGGCGGCTCTACTTTTCCTTAGCAATATCTCACTTGACGGACGACCTCAGAGTCAGGTTAGCGTTGGAAATGTTGACCAAAAACCCGCCGGAGAGCCTCGACTTACGGATGGAGACGACGGCGAAGCGCTCGAGCTCCTACCAACTGATAGCCAAGGACCTGTCGTCCAGGTGACAGACCCCGCTGCGGCCGGTAGTGGGTCCTCCTCGAGTATCCAAGGGGTTCTCAGCCCTATCCGACCGTCGTTGGTAACGTCTCCCGGAGTTACCGCCATAAGTTCTGTGGGACCCAACGAGGTATTTTTAGAGGGGGGCAGTGCCGTCGAGGCGCTGACCCCAGACACTCCAGTGTCTCCGGTCCCCGCCACGCACCAGCCCTGCTCACGAGCTAAATCAACGCCGGCCGCTCTCAGCCCGATCCCGGCCAGTAATTCTCTGGATTCACGGCAGAGGTGAGGATGTTAGTGGTCGATGTCTCAACACACAACAGCGTGGGCCTTTAAAACAGGCTTCTGACTTCCGTATGAAATGGCTGTAGCAGGTATCATAAGAGGCTTTCACTTCCATTTTCACACGTACCAGCGTTTTCTGTCCTGTATATAGCTTCACAATATAATCTCTTGTTGAACACTGTTCTTTTGTGTCCTGTACACACAAAAGCCATATGGTTTAATTGTGTAACGCGTTTGGGAAAATACCTTATAAATCTTAATCTTAGGCCTGCAATTGGTTCCCTTGTTGTTATTGCTGAACCTGTGATGTAAAGAGATTTACATGCTTACATGAAGCCATTTCACGTGGGAGGTGTTTATTAGATTGTGACATCAATCTTATTTTTTTTTCTGTACAGGTTGAGGAACATCTCTGGTTCTCCTGGACCCAAGGTGCCAAAGAAGGTCCACTTCATCAAAAGTATGAGGCAGTATGACACCAGGGGATGCAGGTGAGTCTCCAAAGTAGATCTACATCTTGAATATTTCTGCTGAATGAGGAAAAAACTAAATAAACAAACAAAAAAAAAAAGCTGTTTTATGTGGGATTCTGAAGTAAGCAGTGACAAATTACTCCTGCTACTATTGTAATAAGCTGCTTAACTCTGGTGCAGAAGCTGCAGAGGTATAACAGGAATACACAGCTGCTGGGTGGCGATTGCTACAGTGAATTTAATCACCCTTGGAAGCTTACTGAAAGCCAGAAGAGGTGCAGTGTGGAAATTGAACTCCCTATTGCACCAGCAGTAAGGTTACCCCAAAGCAAGAAGAGGCTGAAATAACACACCGTCTGCAGTTTATTAAGCTACTTGTCCACAGGAGTGCTGCTAAGCATGCTGGGATTTTACTGTATTAACATTCTGACTGTACGCTTTGATAGAACGTGTCATGTACTTTGTAATAATCACTTGTCTCACCATTTCTCATTTGTCCTCCACTTTACAAACATCCACTTCATCCATTTCCACATGCATGTGCTAATGTGTGTTTGCTGATGGTGTGTCCAAACCAATGACACAGCAATCCTTAATTGTCCTGCAGGGCTGGCTTTCTGGTTCTGTTTGTTCCTGATTATGTAACTTAAGGTAATTAACACTAGCAGATGTCAGCGTTCCAGTGTTGTCCCCTTGTAAGAAATCTGATAACCCCCCCACCCCCACATTCCCCACTCTGAGGTGTTTATTGCTCAGTGTTCAGGGTAGAAACTGCAGCTGACTGGATGTTATTGATGTTTTGTGAAGAGCTTCAACCCCAGTGTTTGTGTAGATGAACTGGTTGTGCTGTTGTTGAAAAGATGGCGATAAGCCAGTTTGGCCACATTTCTGTTGGCACAGTGAAGTTCTTGTTGGTGTGTACAGTGTTTTTCGGTTGCCTGTCCCTTGTGTTTTTTTAGCTTATCCAGTGTAGTTTGTGCCTCTTGTGCATTACCAAAACCTTTTGAGTCACACAGAGTTCTGTAAAATATATTGGAGGGAAAAACAAAAAACACTATTTTTATGCATTAAAAAAAAAAGCAAAATTTAGATTTAGACTTTTTATGAGACAAAAAAAACTCTGGGTTTTGAGGTCGTTAGGTTTACACGTCATTTTGGTAACCCAAAGCAAAGATGGTAGCTGGATAAAACATCTCCTGCCTCAATGTGTTCCATGTAAACCAAGTTTAAAATCTCTTTTTCAGTGATATTGATGCTTCTTTGCAGTATGACATTCATTGAGTTAAAAATGAATAATAAAATATTTATCTATTATTTTATGAAGAAAGAGCACATTTATATGACATGAGAGGAAAACAATATTGTTAGTCAGGGCAAATCTGGACTTTTAAAATGCATGAAAACACATTAGTCTGATTGAAATTTTCCAATGTCAAAATTCTCAAAATCAGATGTACACAGCCAGGTAGCGAATTTGGGGAATGAAATCATTCTTTCATGTACGGTCGCCTGCAAAATTATTTATACCCTTCCATTAAAGAAAAGGCAACGTCCTCAATAGTCACTCAAATAACTGGAGACTGAAAAAGAGTAACTATAAATAACAATTTGCTATATATAATTTAATGAAATAAGACATTGTTTTTCATTTGAGTTGGAAAAAAAATGACAAAAAAAAACAACAAAGAAACAAAATGGTCCTGGACCAATGATAGGACTTTGCTGATGAGCAGTGGGTCAATATACATATCAACAGGTGCAGAAGTCTCTGATGCAGAGTTACAGAAAACACAGTGATTTCCTCAAAGGATTGTTCAACAAAATATAAGCTTATGTATAATAGTTTATCATATTTTTGGCTTGTTTTAAAAAAAATATTTTTATTTAACCACATTCAAAAAGAATGTCATGATTTTCATGGAATATTTATTCATTGTTACTTTGGTCAATTTCAGCTTATTTCAGTGACAGCTGTTGTTTTCCTTCTTTAATGGTCAGGGTAGGAATAGTTTTGCAGATGACTGTATCTAAGCTCAAATACCAGACACTCTGTAATCACCCCAGAGTTTCATATTTTTAGGTTTTTTTACTGGCAACAGTAAAGCAGAAGTGTATATTAAACCAGCACTACTTAACTTTTTCACACTTTGGCATCCTCTAACGAAGCCTATCGTCTTGCATCCTACCAGAAAAGACTGGTCTCTCTCCACCCTGTCAGTCTGATGTTGACGCTTATCTTATCTCTTACTCTGTCCCCTTCTCTTTTATTTTCCCCTTCGCTTTTCAGATAATGTCCTCTTGTGTTTCTTTGCTGAATCAGCCGTGTTCAGAACAGTCAGTGTGTTGATGCCTCTTTCTGGCGTGTGATGTGGTGACAGAACGCTGCTGTCACATGATGCTCTGGGCTGGGGAAAAAAGTTGTAAAATGTAGTTTCTCAGCCTCAGGCCGCTTTGGTGATATAGATATTAAATTTCAGTTTTCCATCAAAACGAGTCAGAAACCCACATTTAAGGTCAGAATGTTACATAGGGCTATTTTAACTTCAGCTGAATTCCCAATAAAGCTGCTCGCTTTGTCATATATTTCTATTTCTTTTGTCAGGTGGGTTAACACATCTGGCCATTTAAGAAAATAAACAAAACAATTAGGGGGAGAAATTTGGAATAAAATAAGAATATTGTAAATTTGGAATATAATAAGAATATTGTAAAACGGCTATAAATGAAGAAATTATGGAAATAATTCAGAAACAGTATTAAAGGTTTTTTTTTTAAGTTATGGTTTAAGTATCAAATTAGTTTATACCTTCTAGTAAAATGGAGACCCCCGATGTTAACCAATCACTGAATTGAGTGAAGTTAGCTCAGACAAATCAAAAGAACTGCATCTGTAAGGGCTTTAAAAGCTAGTAAGAGCTTTATAAATGTATTGTAATACCCAGTGTCTGAATGTGTCACACAGTAAGAGAGGATTGCCCAGCCTTATCATGCAAATCACAATGCTGAGTATTGTAACCATTTGAAGATCACAGCTAAAACAAGCTTGTTTAAACGTAACCATAATCCACGACTGACAGAAAAGACGTCTTAATACAACTTTCTTTTACAATACAGACCAAAAAACGGATTAATGTCTGTCGAAGGAACTTTTTTCCTCCTAACTTTTTTCAGGTTAGTCATAGCATATTTAAAAGGCCCTTTTGTCATCAATCCAAACTCCAGGAGTTGTACTTTGTCTCTGTGTTAATATTTTTTAACTACATTATCTTTTAAAGATAATTCAGTTATTTTAAGGTATAAGTTTACTGAGTCAGCAACACAGAGCAAAATGAACGGTAACTGAACTAAACAACAAAACTGTGTCAGCACAGAGATGTACAGCATATTCCACCCAGAGAGTTCAAGAAGGAACAGTATCATACATCATCATAAAGCTCTGGATGTTATTTATATATAAAATATTATAAAATACTATAAAATATTGGAATGAAGCATCAATATCCAGCAATACTCCAGAAGTCTTTTTTTTTAGGGACACAACCCCCAGAATTTTCATCACAGGCTAATCCAGTAATGACTTTCTGTACAGATTAATTATTAGAAGACGGAGAGAAAATGTTCTTTGTTGACATGCCAGTGATTTTTTTTTTTTGGGTATTTAATCCAGATCTCATTATTACTTCTGTGAGTTGACTGTGATGGTAATGAATGAGAGCCACTATGTCCCGTCCAACTCGGATGTCCTTCCTCCTGCTGTGAGTTTAGATGGTTGTCGATAGCTGTGAAGCTTTCAGTAGAGACCAGCGTAGATGTGTCTGGTGACCGTGGTGTGTAGCATCCTAGTGACTGTAGTTGCTGTCTATAGACTGATACACCATCTGTTTTGTCTGCCTGTACTTGCTGTGTCCTGCAGGATCATGCTGATTTGTGCCAAGCGATCGCTATATGCTGCTTTCTCAGTGCTGCCGTATGGAGAGAGTGCTCATCTCAGGTACAAAGGAAACACCATCCTGAGCAGGGTCGCTTTTTATGTTTTCATCTCCTCTGTGTTCCATGTCATTGTCAGGAAATAACCATGTGTGTGCAGCAAGTTCTGAATGTGATCGAAATTATAGCCTGACCGATATGGTTTTTGGAGGCCAATACCGATATTAGAGGCCGATACCGATATTGGGGGGCTTTAAAAAGCCGATATCCGATAAATCGTAAATCGTCCGATGCATGATATATTGGCCAATATATGAAATAAGAACATGGATATACACAAAATACATGAACACAAATACTTATAAAACCCAGAATATGATTCAAGACTGAAGAACAGAGCACCATATAATTAAGATAAGGAACTTTAAAAACAGTTTTAACATTATATATATATATATATATATATATATAAAATAAAATATCCTATGTCATCCTATAAACATAGTTGATGGCACAACATTTGACAAGACCCTTGTGCCATTGGATGTGTTTTTATTTTTTATCTACATTTTTCAACAAACAATTAAATCTTTTTTTTTATTCAAAAAATGAAATTGTGGTTGTGAAATATCACATTTGACATACCATGTGTCTTAGAGTTGAAATTTAACTTCAGTGGGTTAAATATGGATTTAATTGTATCAGAGAATGTTCATGGGAGTCTCTGGAAGAAATCCATATCAACGTTACAAATGCATGTTTCATTTTAAAATGACTCATTTTAATGTGTTATTAAGGCTCTATGAAAACAAACATGAAAAGTAGCCACTGAAATAAGTACTTTATTTTTAAATCTAGACTGCCATGGTATCGTCGATATTGGCGGTATCGGCTGATATCGGTGCTATCGGCCCTCGTATCGGCCAATGCCGATACCAAAAAAACCCCCGCAAAATCGGCCTGTAATAGAAATGTGTCTCTTTGTGAACAGTGATCCTAAGCAGGACGCTCAGAGACAAAGACTGTCCTCTGTGGGAGCTGCCGACCTGCTTCCTTCCCTGGAAGGTGTTGAGCTGGGCGCCATCGGCAAGGTGAATGTCAGACTGATGGAACGAAGTTTCTGCTTTATGTATCTGGAAATGCATCACCGACTGCCTCATTCCTCCTCCTCAGACGGTGTCCTACGCACAGTTCCTTTATCCTACCAACGCCTTGGTGAGACAAAAGAGTAGTGGTGTGCTGGAGAACTGCGCAGCTCAGACCCCTCAGTCTCGTTTCCGTGGCAACGGGCAGAAGAACTTCACCCCTGCTCGTCCAAACAACAACGTAGCACAAGATCCATGTAAGACTTTAGTCAGAGCTTACATACACACTCCTGCTGCAACGCGGTTTCACTACAAGTACTCATTGCTCTGCATGTTTCAGGTGCGGAAGAGGTGGCTGAGTACGACCCGAACCTACTCAGTGACCCGCAGTGGCCCTGTGGGAGACACAAAAGGGTCCTTATATTTCCATCGTACATGGTGAGCAGAACCGCAGCGATGCTTTTTAAAAATGTTTTAATCTCTGAATAACCTGAGGCTCATTTTTCAGATACACAACGTCTGAGGTGAAAAATGTTTTGCATGGTCAGATTTGGGATCATTGGATTTGAATTTCTGGTTAAACAGAGATTTACCTAGTAAATGTGTTTCTTTGCACGTTCAGATCAGATTTGTTTAAAAATTCAAGACAAAATAAAAAAAACTAGACTATTTGTTGGTATTTGTTCACATATCTGTCTGAACTCTGGGATTTTTGCTTTTGAAATTATTATTTTGGAATTACAGACACCCAAAGCCCACAGAATCTTTCTCAAGTAAAATATTGATCTCTTAATTCTGTAAATGGTTGTATCATCCTCCTAAGGTTTAAAAGTAAAGCCATGGGCAGCATGAACAGGTAGAAGGCTACTTTCATACGCATTTTCCAAAAAAAAGATTTAATTTATTTTTGTCCAAAAAAGATGAAACAAAATGAATCAATAGTTTGGGATAATCATTCAAATAAATTAAAATTAAAGAAGATACTTCTACATTGTCAAAAAGTAATAATAATAATAATAAAAAAATCATCTTTACCTCCTGTCAGACCACCCGACATTTAGCTAACAAACACAATTAACTTTTCAGGTAGAAGCGTATAAACACCCACATTTTAAACGGCATTATTCCAAACCAACAAAAACTAAATTATCTACATAATTCCCACATCAATTCGATTCATCATGCACATATAGACATATTTAGCCTGGGACACTACTCGCAAAAATTTTAGCATATTCAAATTTCTGATGATATTTACATGAACTGTAAAGCTTGATGTTACACTGATACAATATCATGAATGTAGGACCTTTGAGTAGAATCATGTGATGGCAAGGACTGTTTTGATAAAAGCAGTCATTGAACGTTTAGTGGTTTAGATTATATAAATCCTTCCGTTTCCTGCAACTTGTCTGGGTCCCGGAGGTGCTCATTTAATGAATCCTATTATTAGAAATTACCGTTAAACACTGCTTGGAAGAACTGGAAAAATAAATGAGTATGAATAATTGGAGGTCAAATTGTTCCCACAGGTTTTCTGTTCTATATTTAATGTTGCATGCCGGGAAATCATGCATTAAACTTTCTCTGTTTTATTTAAAATATTTTGAATGAAGGTGTTGAATCTTTTAAGAACATTGAAACATCGGAAAGTCTTGTAGACATTTGATAAGTGTGTTTCCATCCCTAAACAGTTGACTGATAAATGCAGGCATATTTCTAATATAATGGAAAAGAGCAGCCATGGCCTTCTTGTCTGTTCCTCTCAGTCCAATCGCTGCATGTCTCCAGGATTTAAAATGACTCGACACATGTAAACTGTCTGGTTACTAACCCCACACTGACTGCCCTTTGTCTCAGAAATCATTTGACTTGTAAATTGTTCTCATTCAGCCTTTCAAATAATTCAGTCCTACTCTAAACAACCTCCATGTTGGAGAGTAAAATACCTCCTTTATGCCCCGTTCACATGACTTTTATTGCTCCCCACTTGATTACATCACAAGACCGAATAGTGTGTGTGTGTGAGACTGGACACGGTGAAGCCTGGCTGCAGCTGTAATTAAAGCTGACATGATGTTGTTCTGTATTGACCTGCCGGTTCGTTTTCCATCTCTGCAGACGACCGTTATTGAATATGTGAAACCGTCTGATCTGAAAAAGGACATGAATGAGACGTTCAAGGAGAAGTTTCCCCAGATCAAGCTGACACTGAGCAAGATAAGAAGGTGGACATGTTTGAAACTTTGTTTTGAATCTGGGTCAAGGTACTCACACAAAACACTCTCTCAGAAAATAGTCAAGTAATTGACTTTTCTTCTTTGCTAGCCTGAAGAGGGAGATGCGGGCTGTGAGTGAAGATTGCGGTTTGCAGCCCGTCACCATAGCGATGGCCTTTGTTTATTTTGAGAAGCTGGTGCTACAGGGCCTTCTCAATAAGCAGAACAGGAAGTTGGTGGCGGCTGCGTGTGTGCTGCTGGCTGCAAAGATCAGCAGCGATCTGCGGAAACCTGAAGTCAAACAGCTCATAGATGTGAGTACAGTCCTTTTTTTTTTTTTTTTTTTTTTTAAAGATTTTTCATTTATTTTCTATGCCTGTAGCCCTTTGAGATCCTTCGATGTAAAGTGCACTATAAATCCAACATATTATTGTTATTTATAATAGTACAGACTCTACACAGAGATCTCGGTCTTACAGATGACTCTTTATGTGAACACACTCCCATTGCAGATAAAAACTGGTAGGCGAAGTGGAAGAACCGGTAATGTGTGAAGCTCCACCTACAAACACCCTTTGAATAGTTCACATTATTTAAAACTGAAAAGCAGGAAACATGTTCTTCACAATCTTATGCCAGTAAAGGCTCTTAGAATAACAGCTCATTTCAATATTGTCTTTTGAAGAAGAGATCAAATTTCATATTTTTGCAGAACAGCAGCTCCTCTTATTTAGTTCCTGAAGACTACACATTTAGATTGTAAAGGATTACTCACACTTTGCCTGTTTTTAAATGTAAAGAATTGATCATTATAACATCAACGTGAACAATATCAATATCACAAAAATGATTGAATAAATTACTTAGATATTTAAGCTCTTAGGAGATATGGATAAATTATTGAGGGCCACATTCCACTTAGAGAAATTTCTGCTCGGTGCATCTTTTACAGCAAACTAGTCTCCATGGGTGCAGAAGTGGAATGCAGCCCTTGTTAATACACTTAAGATTAGCTTCATATATTTAAGTATATTACACATCATTACATCATTACAATATTCACCAGTGATATTACATATTTAAACTTCCATAATATTGTGCAGCCCTGTTCTTTAAGGTATTATTTGAACTAAAACAACATAACATGCATTTATTTATTACTTTTTAATTACCTGTATGTCCAATTTGTAATGTTACTTTAAAAAAAAAAAAATCACACTTTTCAGATGAACACCCAGAGCTTTTCTTTCTTTCTTGGTGGCTCACTATGAGGGTTTGGGCCTTTAAATTATTTTGATCTTTTTAAGAAATCCAAAGGATATGCTATTTACACTTGCTCTTTAGTGCTTCATCTCTGTCTCCTCTGATCATCTGCATCAACATGTGTTCCCCACATGCTATTATTACCTTAAAAATTGAGGCGTTTAATGTCAACAAACTAGAGATTTTGCACATTTGCTAACCCTAACCATAACCTGGTGAAAAAACAACCAGAAGAATTTAGGGTCAAATCTTTTTTTTTTTATTCATGGCAAGACTTGCATTGGGGTTTTTTGGATCAAATCTGGAGATTTAGATTTAGTCGTTTGTCTAAAATGTTATATAATTTTAAGTTAAACGTTAACTCATATCCACTTGATGCTGGGTGATCAGGGGCCTGTACTATGAAGCAGATGTAGTAGTTTACTGAGGTAACTACAGTTTTCAGTATCACAGCTGTTACACTTATTATGAAGGTATCGCCATGGCAACTTACTCTTGAAAGAGATCAGCACAGAGTCCTGACCATCAATTCTCTTACAAAGCAGACAGAAATAAAGGAGATTAGTGGTGGACAGACTGTCAGTCCGTCAAACACGGACTCTGCTGTTCGATTTTAACCGAGAAGCATCTCCCTGAAAGATGAGTCAGCGGCAGAAGGGAGTGTTTTTTTAAAACACAGGCTGATTACTCTAAAACTCTTTACAGCTCACTTTTAAAGATCTGGAACTAAATAACTTTTTTTCTTTACTAAGATCGTAAAGAAAAACTAACTAAAGAGATTTCCATAACATTTTATCTGTAAATTCATATGCGTCCAGATCCTTATCAATTAATACGTTTTTTTGATTTGTTTTGTGTGTTGTCTGTTTTTAGCCTGGGTCTGTCTGTAGGAGCTGTGTTGCTTTGGGTTTGCTTAAAATTATGTTATAGTGACTGGTCAAATAATGCTGTGAGCATGCTGGAGGAACTTATAAAGTAAGATCTCTATTGCTACATTAGTGGAACTAGAAAGTATCCTGAATATGTGAATCTGTTTGGTAAAACAGAGCCCAGATTCAGTTACATTTATATCCCAGATAGTACCCTTTGGCCTCTCACAAACTCTGTACATGGCTGCAAACAACAGGATGCTCTCTTCTGTTTATTTACCAGCCAAAAGCAAACTCACTTCACTTTTTTTTCTCTTGTAATTTACTCTTAATAACCTTTTTAAAGTCTAGTATTGGTTTGGTTGCACCTGTAGTTACCATGGTAACAAGTGCTTCAGACAGTCAGGACCAGAGTTACATGACCATTTTCTTTTTTCTTGATTTACTTATTAGTTGTGAATTAATTTGATGAGTTCACCAACAAAAATAGTCTCAGTTGGACACGGGGCATGAACTTCAGACAGGGGTCCAACCAGGTCACATGACCCCACGCATTCCTTCTTATCACTTCATCCCCTTTTTTTTTTTCTCCCTCTATGTGGACGAGCAGAAGCTGGAGGAGCGTTTCCGTATAAACCGACGGGAGCTGATTCCTCTGGAGTTCTCCGTGCTGGTTGCCTTGGAGATGGGGCTGTACCTCCCCGAGAGCAAGGTCATGCCGCACTACCGCAGACTGGTGCAGCAAGGTTAGACGAGCCGAGTGGACGGAACCAGAGCGCAGGCGGCGAACCGACCAGTTCATAAGCTGTGTTGTTTGAAATAAATCTTTCTGGTACTATTTATTTTCACTATGAATGGGGGGGGAAAAAAGAACTAGTTTACATTCTTTTTGTCAAATACTGTAGACTTGATGGCGTGCGTCTCCTCGAATGTCTTTTTGTACATGTGACGTTCTGATGTTGATCCAGTCATGGGCTCTATGTTAGAGATGTTTAATGAGCACGTTAATTGTGCTTTGATTTCGAGGTTCTCGTGACAAGTTTTTGACTGTTTTTAATTTAAATGAAATGAAATTTTCGCTGTGATTTGTGGAAGACTCCTGCACCTTCATCGTTACCATACAGCCTGTATAGTATTTATTGTAACAGATAAAGAACCATACTGTAGAATTTTAAATGCCTTTTCAACACTGTGACACTGAAGTATTTTTAGCCATCAGGCTGAAACATGACACTGTAGCTATTGCGTCCAAAACAACTTTAGCGAAGGAAGTGGCCTTTTAATTTATATCCAACTGGTATCTGTACATTTTCTATCACAATAATCCAGCAAAATTCACGTTTATAAACGAATAAGAAGATCATTCAGACTCATATGGAAGCTGATATACTGCGTTTCCTCTGGTGTCCCATGCAAAGACAGAGTTATGGAGGTGTGTTATTTTCAGTATGTTTGTGTTTCATGTTATTACCCAGAGATGTTGTGTTGTAAAATGCTCTGGCTTCAATTCCTCAGTATTCTGGCTTGTTGTCACGTCTTTCATTTCTCAGGAATTTTACTTTGTTTCTTTAAGTAGCTCATAAAATCTAAACCCAAAGAAGTTATGGCCGCTCCGCTGGCAGTCAGCGGGCCATGACTGATTACAGTGATCTTTAAGTACATGAACGGATGTACGAGTTGCTTCAGCAGTAGATCTCTTCAGATTTGGATTCTCGATAAGTTTGATGAAAAAGTGCCTGAAATGGTTTATAATCGAATCGTATGATACTTAACGTTTGGATTTCTGTCTCCCTGCAACCTCTCTGATCCCAGGAGAGACGATCAGTCGCAGGCTGAGTTATTGTCACATTATTGTTTGATTCTGATGTAAAATGAAAAAAACAAAACATCCAAGTTACTGATCTGTGTAACAACAGGAAATGTATGTTGGTGTCAAACTGGTAAATATTGTGTGTTCATACTATTCAGTCATATGAATGTTTCTGAAATATATTTTAAGATGCAAAGAAATGAAATCTGATCTCTTTTTTTTCCCCTCAATAAAAATCTTAAATGAGTAAAATGATGGTTAGCTGAACAATTGACACAGTAAACAAGTTTGTTTCTATGACTTTACTGTTCCCTTATGGAAAGACAGGTTGGCTGCTTACTAACATGCAGATAGATAACAGTTATTGACGTAAACTAGTAATTAATCCAAAGCACAATCAGCTGAGAGTCAATTATTATCCCTCATCTTTATGTGTCACTGGAGCAAAATAGCAGCAGGTAAATAAATAAGTTTCAATAATAATAACAGAAAACTCAGTCCAGACTCATATCTTCATCATCTTCTTTCTTGTCTTTGGAGTCGCTGTCCTGGTCCGACTTTGTCTCCGTTTCCATGGCTTTGGCAAAAGCTTCCACATCTACGGGCAAATACAGACAAAAAGAGATCCTCATTGGCTGTGACAAGGTCATCTTTGATGAGCTGTTAAACCTTCAGAAAGGGAAAATGAGTAACTTCATCACCTAAACTTTGGGATGAAAAGCCCGAGATGTTTTGTAGATGTAAAATCTCAAAATGTAAAGATGATAAAGATACAACCAACATATTCCCTTGGTTCACTAACCAGCAGGTGGCAGTAATGTACCATCAACATACAGTTACATGCTTCTTTTTTGGGCTCAATGACACCATTAGTTTTGATCTGTAACATCAAAATTCCATCAGTCATCTTGAAAGCATCAAAATGATGCAAATCATGCATGTTGGTGTTAAATGATTATTACACTCTAATTATAGTATCCATCTAAGTGTTTTAGTTTTAGGGGCCATGTAGGAGTGGATTTTACCATCTTGAATAGTTGAAAATGATATAAATCTTGTAGCAGTCAAATAATTGCTTTTGTTTTGGGTTTTTTATTTGGGTTTTTTATTTCTTTTGAAATTGCAGTAATTTGTAATAAATATAAATAACTTGTACATTAAAAGTTAAATTCCAGTTCTATGAAAAATTATCTGTCAATATTTTTGTTTTCAAAACATGAAAACCAGACTGGTGACCTGTCCAGGGTGTACCCTGCCTCTCGCCTGCTAACTGCTGGGACAGGCTCCAGCCTCCCCGACCCTGAGTTGGATTAAGCGATACAGAAAATGAAAACCTGAGAATAATTTACAGGGAGTAGTGAGTGTTTGTACATGATTTAAGAAAAAGCACCGACCTCCTTTGTTGGCCGCATCGATGGCCTCGGCTGGAAGGCCAAACTGGTTCATTAGAGGCCCCAGCTGGCCGGACGCCAGGGCGCTGCTGAACATGCTCATAGCCTGTGACGAGAGGACAGAGATTACTCACACTGGCAACAATCCTGGTAAACACAGCCTCTTATTCCTCTCATCCCGTCTCTCCGCTGTAAACCTGCTACACCCGGCGGGGAATCAGATACTGGACCTGCAGCGAAGGCACACCTGCTGAAACTGAGGAGAGCTGATGGTGTTGTGGAGCTCGTCTGAGCTCTGAGGCAGGGACTCTCCGGATGGCAGGTAGGGCATCAGCCTCTGCTGCACCTCAGGGTTGGCCAGGATGGGAGCCATGACCTCAGGTGTCAGGGCGCTGGCGAGGTCCACTGGGGGGGAACAAACACTTACTGGTCAAGAAAGTAAAAGATGTTCTGGTAGAGAGCCGTAAATGTAAACAAATCACAGCAACAGTCTCAAACCCTAGTCCATTTTTTCTTTTCCGTCATGATTTTCATTCCCGACATCTCTGCAGAGCTTCCCGTCCATGCAGAGTAGAAGCTTCATCGTTTGAAAAGAACAAGAACCCGACCACACTTACACCGAGGTAAATGGACTGTACTTGTTTAGCCCTTTTTCTAGTCATGTGACCACTCAGTGTTTTGACACACGTTCATACAGCACTAATATTGTAGCATACAGAGTGCTCCTTTACACATTCATACCCCTGATAGGCACATCGGGAGGCAACGTAGGGTTCAGTGTCTTGCCCAAGGACACTTCGACATGTAGTCAGGGGAATC
>JBBBVU010000014.1:4945699-4964692 GCA_037177055.1 Atherinosoma microstoma
ACCTACATAATACCACTATAAATTCCGTCCTAAACAACAGCACATGATGCTATAATGAAGCTATAAAGTAGTAAAAATAATAATGATTATAATTAGAACAGCATCAGTAATAACAACATATATTTTCAACAAATGATAAATGGACTGTAGTTATAAATCGCTTTTCTCATCATGTTGACCACTTAAAACGCTTTTACACAACATGTCCCATTCACCCATTTACACACACAAACTCATATAGCACTTCTATACTAAGTGCTTTTCATCCATCACGCACATTCCCCAACTTGGGGTTCAGTGTCTTGCCCAAGGACACTTCGGCATGTAGTTAGGGGAACCCTGGAATCGATCCACCAACTTTCCGGTTGATAGATGACTGCTCTTCTTCCTGAGCTTTCTTTGTTTTTCGCATAACAAAAAGAATGTGTATGCAGTGTTTGATTTATGAAAGCCTTGATTTTATTCCCCAGAACTCTTTAAAGAAGAGAAGCGTGAGATCAGCAGCCAGTAAGGCAGAGAGGAGGCTTTCACAGCAGATGGAGGTTTGAATTACTTCATAATCTCTACATGTGGCTTCATCTCTGACATATCTCCTCATCTCCTTTGCTTATGACTGCATCCATTGTTGTTTGTTTCCCTAAAGGATGACAGCGCCGATCTCAAGTGTCAGCTCCACTTTGCCAAAGAGGAATTAGCTCTCATGTGTAAGAAGCTCGCCAAGTTGGTTTCCGATAGCGAGGGGATGCGCGAGGAGCTGGCTAAATACCAGGCGGTGTACGGCGACGTAGACGCCGCCCAATCGCCGGAAGGTAAACAAAACTCTGCCTACTCCAGGGAGACGGAGGTCAAAGTTCATCTGAAGCTGGTGGAAGAGGAGGCCACGCTTCTGAGCCGGCGCATCGTGGAGCTGGAGGTGGAGAACCGTGGGCTGCGAGCTGAAATGAGCGATCTCAGAGAGAAAGTGGGAGGAGGCGGAGGAGGAGAAGAGGAAGATGTTATGGAGGAAAATTTGTCAGCGACTAAGGCGATGAAGGATGGGGAGAAGAGTTTGAAAATGGGACCAAAAATATACCCGCAGGGTGAGAGCGAGGAGCATGAAGAAAGAAAAGGTGATGCTGAGAGATCGTTGCCCGGCAGCCAATCACAGACTGGCGGGATGATTAAAGCATGTGACGTAACTCGAGAAGGTCCTGTAGGAGGTGAGTGGGACCCCTCAGACAATCATGAGAGGGATGAAAGCAAAAAACTAGAGCAAGGACTGAAAGGGCTGACTGTCAAAGACTATGAAACTCTTCTTGCTCTCAGAGATCATTCCTGCATTTTGACTTCAGCCATTCAGCTCCTGGCGGCAGCGCCCAGAAACGGCCACGGCTCACCGTCGTCGTGCGCATTCACCTCTCCCACAGACCTGAGCTCAAACGGGAAAGCACAGGGGTCTTTATGCGAGGCTCTGGAGCTTCTGCAGGCCATGCTGCTGGCCTTCATCGGGAGGATAGAGTCGCTGCTGAGAGAAGATGACTGCAAAAACACTGTTCACAATGAGAGATGTGCTTGGGATTCCTACATTTCCTCTTTTCTCTGTGCAAATCACAAAAATATGAAGGAGTCAAAGATTAAACAGGAGCGAGTGGAAGAGCTCTGCGCCACGGAGGTGAAGCAGAAAGCCAAACAAGCGAGGCAAAGCGATCTGCCTCTACAGATTCTCTGGGTTCTCCATCAGTGGTGTAAAGTTAAAAGCCCTGACATGGAGGGAAAAGAGGTATGATTAAATATGTCACTGGTAATGTTACAATTTGCAAGCTAGATGTGTTCATAAAACTGTTGAATATATTTTTAAATATTTGATTTTCTTCATGCAGGGTAGAGACAAAACCCTGTCCGTTCTGCTGGGCTTGTTGCAAGACCTCAGTGCAGAGCTGCAAGGTGAAGGCGAGGTCCCGGCTGCTCGTCGTGAGGCAGCTGAGGTAAGGATGCTGTTGACCCTTCAGGCTTGTGTCCCCTGCTGTGTGACAGTGGGAAGCCCTGCTGATGATCTCCGTCTCTGGCCACAAGTCTAACAGTTCAACAAGCATCATGAGAAAGACTCATGCCAGCAGATTTAGGCTAATCTCTGATAGGGGCTGCAGCCAAACAGGACTGGCATGCTCCAATCTAATGCAGGAATTCACTTAAACCATTCTCTTCATCATTCATACCCAGGTTTTCCATTTGAACTCTTCTGCACAGTTGTTTCCACCTGATCTTGCGAAATCTGTTCGATGCATATTCTGCATGACTCAAAAATCAACTTGGAATTCCTGGATTCATTTATTTAACTTGTTCTTTTTCCTTCTTACCCCTAAAACCAGACAGTAATCCTTCTTTTCCTCAGAGGAACATTTAGTTTGATGTGATAAATAAGACTCCACAGTCACGCCAGCTGCTTTATGAGGCAGTATTTCAGCTTCAGCAACACTAAAAAATAAATTTGAATGATTCAAGTCCCAAAGACTGGCTGCACTGGGGACACTGAATAACATAAAACTAAACAGATAAAGATGCCAGAGTCTCTTAATCAGTTGTAATTGTAATCAAATTAAATTGTACATTTAGTCTGTTAAAGTATTTTAAGCCTCATGATGAGGTTTGGTAGTCATATACAGTCAGAACCATACATATTTGGACTCTGACACAAGTTTAGTTATTTTAGCTGTTTACCAAAACATTTTGAAGACACAGTTGTATAATTAATATGGGCTTAAAGTGCAGACTCTCAGCTTTAATTTAAAGTTATTCACATCCAAATTGGTGGAAGGGTTTAGGAATTACAGCTCTTCTTTTGGTCCCTTGAAAAAGGGACCAAAGCACAGTTGGCTCTGAAACTATTTAATGGGCTGCATGGACTATTCCCATGTTAATCCATCATCAATCAAGCTGGTAAACAGTCTAGAGTTGGAAGCTGTTGCTGTGAACCCACAACATGTGGTCAAAGGAGCTCTCAATGAAAGCAAATCAGATCATCCTTTGGGTGAAAAAAAAAAGAAGAAATCCATCAGAGAGATAGTAGAAATGTTACGAGTGGCCAAATCTACAGTTTGGTTCATTCTGACGAGCACACTGGTGAGCTTGGGAACTCAAAAAGGCCTGGACGTCCATGGAAGACAACAGAGGTGGATGATGACTGAAAGATCCTTTCCACAACATCCACCCGAGTGATGAACGCTCACCAAGAGGTTGATGTATCAGTGTCTGAGTCTACCATAAAGAGAGGACTTCATTGTTGTAAATACAGAGGGTTCACCACAAGGTGCAATCCAGTTATCAGCCTCAAGAATAAAAAGCCACTTTAGACTAACAGCCCTGTTCTGAAAGATCTCTGATCAGATGAAACCAAAATCCAGTCGATCTGGGTCACCGGTGCTTATTGATAATGTGACAGAAAACAGAAGCAGTCAGATGAAATCTGAAGTGTATAGGGATTTACTTTCCACTCAGATTCAGCCAAATGCAGCAAAGCTGATTGGACGGTGCTTCACAGTACAGATGGACAATGAGTCAAAACATACAGCGAAAGCAACTCAGGACTTTTGTGAGGCAAGGAAGGGGAATATTCTGCAACCCAATCGAACATGAATTTCACGTGCTTAGGACAAAACTTAAGACACAAAGACCCACGAGCAAGCAGCAACTGAAGACAGCTGCGGTAAAGGTCAGGCAAAGCATCACAAAGGAGGAAACCCAGCGTTTGGTGATGGTCATGAGTTCCAGTCTTCATGCACTCATTTTATGTACGATAATGTTAACTGTCTACTTTCTTTGGAGCCCCTGAAACGAAGATACTGTATAAAATGCTTGCAATTCCTAAATGTTTCATAGGATATTTCTGTTCAAACCCTTGAAATAAACCTGAAAGTCTACTCTCCAATTACAATATGGTGGCATGCAGAGCCCAAATCATTCAAACAAATATTTCTGGGCCTAACTGTAACTTCTGTACCTCTCCAACATCCCAGAATCAGAATAAGCTTTATTGTCATTGAGCCAGCGTCCTGGTACAACGAAATACTTTCATTTGAAGTGAGTCCCCATTATTTTAGCTAAAATGTTGTTTCTCTCTTGGCTCAGCGTGCTGTCAGCGGTGTTCTTCATGAAGGCCAACACTGTGAAACTCTCAGGTTAGTGTCTTCCACAAATCTTTGCACCTTGTTTAAGGTGTCATAATAGCTTCTGGACATTTACCTCTCTGACTTTCCACAGACTCTGCGGCTCAAAAGAAAACAGACTGAAGCGTTTGTTTTCTCCACGCACTCCCAGAAGGAAGAACTGGTGCTATCTGAGTCAGGAGGCTGCCCAGCTGAACCGAGAGGACCCCGTTAAGACGTGGGACCATCTAATTATGCCGCTGAGCTTCCCTGAGCTTGATTTTGAGCAGATGTCCTTGCAGAGAAGCCATACGGCTCCAGAAAAGTCGACATTCCGCATCTACTACAGCCCCCCGTCGGCCCGGAGAATCCAGCTGGCTCAGCTGAAGCACAGCCCCATCGCAGACAGAGAGTCTATCAACACCTCCTCTCCTTGGTGCACGCCGCCGTCTTCCTTCTCTCAGCTCTGTCTGGGCTCGTCTGCCAACCTGAGCGACGACATGAAGGAGATGACGGCCACCTGGAGGCACACGGGTCACATCGGTTCGCAGGAGAAGAGAGGCAGATTAGCAGGTCGCTGGGTGGACGTGGCCTGCTCAGGTACTCAGACCCACACAAAGCCACAGATGGTGAGTGTTGGTCAGCAGACAGATGGGACGGTGAGAAACAGCCCCTCCAGAGGCCTGAGCTCCTCCCTGGTCGCCGCCCGCTCTCAAAACATCTCCACCTCACTAGATGGAATCGCAAGTCGAGTCGAGAGGTCCAGAGCCTCCACCTCCTCCCCTAAACTGTACCGCAGACATTCATCTCTCCCCTCATCCACCAGTTTGAGCTCCTCCACCTCTTCTGCATCCACCTCCAGAGATCGAGCTCTGTGGAACACAGTCCACCAAAGTTACCCCGGCCTCACGTGGACTCGACAGAAAAGTCCCAGATCAGGTGCCGGTCACAACCACAGCTCCACTGGTAGCTCCACCAAACTGCCCAGCAAATCTCCCACCACCTCCAACCGTTGTGGCTTGGTGACAGAGTTCCTGCGCAGGGTGAGCGGCCGGGCAGACAAAGCAACGCCAGGGTCAGTGCAGAAGACGAAGAGCGGCCTGAAGAACCTGGAACGTGTTCCCACGAGGCCTCAAGCCGTTCCTCTGCACAGGAACGACAGCGTGACCAGGATCGTCAACCAGAGGTTCATGAAGCAGAGAGAAGAGGGCAGTCGAGCCCAGAGAGAGGAGAAGGGGAGCAGCCTGAACCAGAGAGTCCGAAACAGCCAGAGTACCGCCACGACAGAGGTGAGCGGAAATAAATCACAACATCATGCACGAACACGTCGGTCGTTTATATCAGATCAAAAGCAGAGTTTAAAAGAACGAGTGCCCATTTGATTTAAGGGACTTCACACCGATACAGACATGCAACAAGTTTAGGATAGAAGATAATTCACCATAAATGCTATGAAGCAAACAGTTATACTGCATTTAGAATTATTTATCTGCTAAAGGTACCGTAGGAGATCCTGGAAAAATGGTTGGAGAAAGCTACATTTTGAAAATACACAGTTCAAAAGTCCAAACCCCTTTCTTCAGATTTCCCCTCCGTAGCCACGCCGCCAGAGCAGAGGAGCACGCAATACTTGTTCCCGAGGGTTGACGAGCACTGAGCAGCATGGATTGTCTTCTCCAAAAGTCATAAAGACATAATGTTATCTTACCTATCAGGTAGAAACATGGCCACCATGGCTCTGTTTATTTTGAAGTAGTACGCTAGCTTATGTAGCTAGCCAAGTTCTGGCTCTTGCTTTGTTGCCTTTACAAGTGCTCCAAGCCTCTGAGAGCACGCAAAACGTGCACGAAGAAGTGAGTGCGTAGAAGGGGGAGGGGCAAATAGCAGCAGAGTTTTATAAATATTTCACCATCCAATCTATTAGAGCGGGCCGGTTAAAATGATTGGATGGTGTTTTTTCAGTCTTGTCCGTTCCAAAGGTGTCTGAAATATTTTATTTTTGTGTTACAGCATTTAATTATTGGCTGCAATCAAGAGGATTTTCAGCAATATTGTAAAAATGCTCCTGGAAAACATCTCCTCCCCTATCTTTAATAAAATGATTGTGATTTGAGCTGCAGAGGATGAGACTCTTGCTTCCATTTTATAAAATAAGGAAACATAAAAGTTCTGAAATCTGACAAGATCAGGAGATGACACATTAAGGGAATATCTATTATTTTCAGATATTTCAGAGTGAATTATTCCTCATGAATTATAACTGATTGTATGAAAAACTGCAGATTGCAACTTAACGAATCCAAAAATTACCAACCACATATTGATAGTTTATGCTATGATCACAGATTTTTTAGGTACAATTATTGTCAAAGAAACAATCACAACTTTACGATTATGACAATTATTGTGTTAATTAATTTCCCAACTCTGTAAATGTGTAAACTCACATGAAGAGTCCTTATAGTACTTTAAGTTTTAAAAAAGGGCTTTGAAAATGAACTAATGCAAAACTGAATGCAAAGACTTTTCTCTGTGGAATAAAGACAGTATTTATTTATTTTTCATACATTTTTACTCATTTCATATTGAAAATCTGAATTTGCCATTATCTCGGTGAGAGAAGCTAATTTTGGGCATGTAGGTGTCTTGCCACCTCATCATGGTGTTTAATACTGTGATTAAATGCAAAATGAAATAATATTGACATCCCTAGTTATTTCAGTCATCATAGAAGTGACTCTAAGGATGCATGCAAAATGATTTAATCATCCTATCTTCATCAATATGTTTTCTTAAGAATTTATTAACCGACATACTGAAAAAAAAAAACATGTAAAAGTTACTGAATTATCTCTGAAAGCCAAAGTCAGCATGGTCGTCCTGTGCATCAGTGTCTTTGTTCTCTCTGAGCAGGATGGAAACTACGACTGCAGCTCCAGCAGCACCCTGACCTTCTGCTTCGCTCGTCCGTCTCGCCCCAACCAGAGACCAACGTCGATCCCTGGAAAACTCCAGCGGAACAGATACACGCCTCCGGTGAACGCAGCTGCAGACTCCAACTGTGGCTGAAATGGAGGAGAAACAGCAGCTTTTACACTTTTATTCATGTCAGAAATAAAAGCAGAAAAAAACAAAATATTGATTTAATCACTCGTGTACAGATTTCTTTAAATACAGACTCATCTTTACAGTGATTGGATTAAAACACTCTTTTCTTTTAACAGATAATAATTTCCTTTGCTTATGATTCATTTTGTACTGTTTTAAATGTGCTTTGAAAGAATAACTTTGTTTAACTCAATAAAGATCAATATAATCAAACATTTTGTTGTGATTTGTATGTTTCGGCTTTACAGCCACACTTTCGACATCAGCATGACTTTCTTTAAGCTCAGAAACTTGTTTACTTTTCAGTAAGTGATCTCCTTGCTGGCGGTTACGTCACATGCTTGAAAAAAGAGAAGTAATTGCAAAGTAGATAATAGGATGAGATTTTCTCACCTTTTAGGGGCAGGAGCCCCCTCCTCCCTCCCTTCCTAGCTCCCTTAACTGTTAAACTTCTGACTTTTAATGCATCAGAAAAAAAGACGACCATCATGTTCATCATGTATGCCTCAATGTATGAAGATCATACTGACTTTAAACTTTCCATCAGGCATCAGTAAGGGTTTTCTGAGAGCAGGTCAGCTGAAACACTTGACTTAGCAGCTGTTGTCAAGGACAGAGGGAGTGGAGGCGCACAATCACACGGGGTCACATTTCTGCTCACCACACGTGTTCACCTTCTACTGTTACACACAAAACACTTAACAATGTGGGCTACCTCCCAGCAGAGAACCAGGTAAAACACACATTAACAGACCTGTGCAAAAATAACTTCATTTACATTTACTTTTTTTAAAAAGTTTGACATTTTAAACCTGCTTCTGTTTAGTTTTTAAAGACTTGCAGTGAAAGAAGGAAGGCAGACTGAATGAATTTAAACAGAGGGGTCTGAATGAGATTTACCAGTTGAATGTCAGAAGGAAAGTAGGTGTGGACCGGTGTTGAGATCAGATGATGCTGATATGTGATGATTTTTTACTGCATTGTGCTTCATTTACTCAGAGCTGGTGGAAGACTGACCTTATTTCATGTTAAATTAATATTACAGTCTTTCTGGTGCACACACTACTGAATGCATCAGGGGCAATGTGAGATTCAGAGTATTTTCCCAAAATACTTTAACCCTTTAACAACCTGCTCTTTTTTCTGTGACTATGAATTCTATTAAAAATGTGTGGAAATAAACCTGCCTGAGCCATTTTTACCATTTGGATTAGATGTATAATACCAAAAGTAAATGTTTGTTATTTCATTACTATTTCTTATTTTGACTATTTACCTATTGATATTATATCATAAACTGTCATTTATTAAAAAGCATTGATTCTTATTGTTATTGTCAAAAGGAAAAGCAAGTGTGAAATGTAAAGGGTTGTCATGTTGACTGGGGAAAGCAGGGGCTGTTCCATCAATGTCCCACCGGGCAGATAGCTGCTCTACTTCCTGAACTGCAGCTGCCAAGGCTTACTCTTATATTCCTGATTATCTAAATCAGGGGTGTCAAACTCATTTTAGTTCAGGGGCCACAACAGCACAATTTCATATGAAGTGGGCCGGACCAGTAAAATAACATAATAGTCAAAATATTATGAAAACTCCACATTTTCCCCTGTTTTAGTGCAAAGACATACCAGTATATTATCTAGATGTTTATACTTAATGGACTAAACTTTTAGAAACTGCCTGAATTTTTCTTGTGAAAACCAAGTGTAGTTTCAATATTCTTCCTCAGTTACACATTTACAATTCAATTAAATTTTATATACGGAAGGGGAAAAAAAATTGAATTCTGAGAAAAAAAGTCAGAAGTCTGAATTACATTTTTTTTCTTCAGAGGCCCTAATAACCTTCCATAGTATATAATAAAATATATGTGTTCATTTTTAAACATAAATACATATCAATATATAAAATAAATTTAATTCTCCTATTCTTAATTTGTTTTAATTATAGAATTTACTTAATATATCAAACCTATTTTATATTTTTTGTATGAAAATTTCATCTAAATTTTTCAATTGACATTTTTTTTTCCATTTAACATATTTACTAAATCACACGTATTACAACTTCCAGATGACAATGGATCTAAAACAATCACAAAACATTCAATCACAGGTATCTGGAACTAAAAAAAAAACAGTATTTCACATCATAAATAGAGTAACTATTACAAAATTCATCCAGTGGGCCAGACTGGACCCTCTGGCGGGCCAGTTTTGGCCCCCGGGCCTTATGTTTGACACCCCTGATCTAAAACTATGAATGCAGCTGACAGTAAATAAGTAGAGGCTTCATAAATCTTGCTTAAAAGTCTAAAATACACACGGAAGCAGCAAGTAAATGTTTTGAGCTTCTTTTACATGACTTTACAGAATAAAATGTTTGAAACAAAATGCCCCTGTGCCTGTGACACCACATTAATTTAATTATAATTGCATAAAGTGGTGGTAAATCTTATTTAAAATACTAATCACGTTAAAGCGTCAAACTCTTTTTACATATTCCTGTAACTGCATTTCATTTTACAGAGCTAGCTACTGTGAAGCTGCAGTACTTAGTCTTACCTGCGGGGGCGCTGCGCACCCACCTCAGCGGCTTCAGGCAGCTTTGGACCTTCTTCGTCCGCTCTTGTTGACGCCAAACACCAGCAGACCCGGAAGTTGTGGTGTTTTAAAGTTCAGCTCATGGGTAAACAAAACTGGAATCAAACATGCAGTCAGTTTTCTCCCGGTTTAATTCTTACAACTTCGAGGCTGACCAGCGGTTTGTTGACGGCTTGAAGACTTTAAACAAGTCCGACAGCAGCAGAGACGAAACCGAGCAGCTGAACCTGAAACTCTTCTTTTATAACAGGTAAAAACATATCTGGTTCTGGTTTATTATTAGTACTATAAGATGTTGTTAGATATAGCTACTTAACGTTGTTAAGTTTAAATACATAGACGCAACTATGTATTAAATATTGCTGGATGAGCAGGCTGTCTGAACATTTTCACTTCCTTTGGATGTAAAAATCATGAACTGACCCTAATTTTTTAAGTCAGTAAAATTATGAAAGTACTTGGTGTAGAAAATCCCAACTGTAAACTGTGTAAATAATAACAACATTGCTAAAGACAAAGACTGGATGCTCTCAATGCAAAAGCTGGAAAATTAAATGGTTTGCATCTTTACTTGCATTTGATTGGCTTTTTCTTTTTTCTTTTTCTAAATCATGGTGGGTAAAATACAGTTTCATTCCCAGAGTGAAAGACAATGATTCTGGCCAAGTGTGTTTCATGTGTTTATTCAGATTCTAATAGTAATATTTCCCCCCTTTTTTTCCCTCTCCTGTCTGTCACCAGGTTTGTTGAGCCCATAGACCGCAGCAGCTACAAACAGTGGAGCTCCTCTTCTTCTTCTCATCATGCGGCAGCACCAGGTTTCATTGTTGAGCAGCGGGACCAGAGGACACTTTCACATTCAGATTCAGACACCTCAGAAAGCCAAACTACAGAAACATGCACACACAAAGAGACAGAGCAGCTTTCCTTTGCTGAGGTGATGCAACTGGTTCGGGAGGGAAAGGAAGTGCCAGGAGTGACAACACTGGACATACAACCGAGCAACCAGAGTCCCACTCCTTCTCAGATGGTACGACCTCTGAAACCCTGGGAAACTTCAGCATCTTAAGAGACCTCCATTCGTTGCTTTACTGTGACGAAAACATGCAGATTTTGTAATAAATGGTATACAAATCATGTCCAGCAGTGGTGCAAACTGAGTTTATTTTCCCACAGTGACACAGACTCTTTGCTTCTAACTGGCTAGTGTCATTGCTTAATTGGGTATTTAGGCTAAGATGTAAAGCATTATTACAATTAGTCAGGGTTAATAGGTCCTAAATCCTCTTTGGAAGAATTTATGGCTGAAATTATTCAGATGATGTGAACCAATTCTGTAGAATTGATAGAAAGAAAAAAAAAGGACTAGGTGTTTGTGTTAAACAACTGAATGGGTGTACCTAATAAAGTGGCCAGTGAGTGTATGTAATGATGAAACAGAGATGATCACACTAGTTTTAATGACTAATGAAAACACAGTGAGACTCTTAAAGGAGCACTTTCATATCAACAAATCAAGATCTAATTAAGACCCAAAAAAGGAAGCCTGCCATAATTCACACATTCTTTATTCAATGTCACCTGATCTTTCACTAAGAAACAGTGTTTCAACATAATATTTTTATTTGAGAAACAAACATGCACAATTTAATTCACACATCAATAGTAAAAAAAAAAAACGCACAAAACTAAAGAAAGCACCGTTACTGCAGCACCATCACCAAGAAGGAGGTAAAAGTGTTGACAACGTCAGAACATTTCACCTGATTCCCTCATGTGAACAGACGGTGAAACAATCATCTGTGGTCAGACACAGAAACTAACATGAACTCACATCTACTCAGGCAGCACCTCTATCCTTCGATGAAGGCTGTGATACAGGCGAGCAATAAAAATACAATTGTGCGTAATTTCATAGTTCAAAGACTCCTGAACCATACCGTTTACCTTTTAGTCTTTAAAAGAAAAAGAAAAAAGTAGCACCACATTTTTTTCAATGTAACTGGGTCTCTATCTTTTTTTTTTTTTACCACTATAAGAAATGTTTTGTCTTTTTTATTGATTTGAATTCATCTGATTCATTTTTTAAAAACAACTAAGAACAACATAAAGCCTTGGTTTGGATGCTTTTAGACTCCGCCTGACTTTGTTGTTGTTTAACACATGCAGCTCTCGTGTTTTTATAAAAAGGTTTACGGATATTAATGTATTTTTAGCTTCACGTTGACAAAGAAACATGCCCCATTCAAGCTACAGGTGTGGAACCGTTATTTATTTCTAGGGTTAACGTGTTGTACAAATGATGAAATGTGCAAAGCCATTGTTACAGTACTTTTAGAAAACCTTAGAAAAGATCGTACAACACTCCAAATCAACTACGGTTAAAAGCTACAGTTTGTTTTCAGTGAGTCAATTAAAAATATATTTGGTTTCCTATAAAAGACAACCCCCTTAAAACATTTCAAATATGAGCAAAAATGTTAACCTAGTGAGACTTTGATAGACATAATCATTGGAGCACCACAATCAATGTAAGGCATTAAGAAGAAGATTGAAACTGTTTGTATTGTCCATGATCACAAAAGGAAGTAAAAACTATTCATATTCATCACAGCTCACGATATAATCTGGAAGAACAGGATTAGGCCAGGCTCAAAATCCCTTGTTAGATTTACAGTAAAACCTATAAAGCAAAGTCAACATGTTTCATATTAGGGGAAAAAAAAGAAAAACAAAAGGCAGAATTTACCCAATCAATGAGTGTTGAGGTAGAGAGCAGGGCCTGCACCACAAAGTGAGTTCAGTGGCTCTTCAGGTTAAGTAGCACCAAGTTCAATGAAGGAATAGTCACATTTTCAAGCTAATCTGTTTTATGATAGATTTAAAAATAGTGAATAAATAAAACCTGAAATGACTGATATTAGGCCGCTTGCAGCCAGTGAAGAAATGCTGTAAACATTAAGTCCGACATATTACTTGCTAAGCGAGTAAACAGATTTGTTGCATATTTAGACCTCCTATATTCATACATAGAGACATTAGCATTAACTCAATCAGTTCTGATTTTAGGATTAACTGAAGTCCAGCACCCACATGTTATGGTAGAAAAACTAAAACATATAGCTAACAGTTGCTAAAAATGCTCCATTTAGAAACCTTTCCCATTATACGGAGTTAAAAAATATCTAAGCTGTAACCACATAATGTTCTGACAAAAGCTGTATTCATATTTGACTAAACCAGTTACGTCTAAGACAGTAATACAAAAAGTATGTCCTATCATTTTCATCATGGTGATTAAAAGAAGAGCATTATGATGTATAAACCATCTTTGCTGGATGTCATTAGCCCTTTTCAAACAGTGGTTGCTCCATATTGGCTCAGAAAAGACAAACTTTTGGGCCTGCCGCTGTTTTTGTTTTGGTAATTTATACAAACCAGAAGCAGAAGCAGCTAACGAGAGCGCCATCAACACAGCCGGCACATGCAAGTTCAGTTCTGTGATGATCTCCAGGGCACCAACTTTTGAATCTACATTCATCCTATGTTCTTATAACAGTGTCTTGTTTTGTAACAAAAGGTGCATCAGCACCACCTTCATCTGGCAGTGCAAAAGGTGCTATTTTAACTGTGATCAAGGTTTGAGATGTAATAAAAAAAACACCTGAGTAAAACCCAAAGATGTCACACTGTCTCCTCTCACTTTGCAGCGCAGACCTGTGGTTTGTGTAACATCATTATCCAGTCGCATCAACATCATTTCTGAAAAGAAAGTTTAAAAAAAGGGGGAAGAAAATAACCTGAAAAGTGTCCGTGCCTGCTGCTGACAGATGATAGTGGATGACCGACAAAACATAGGATTAAAAGAGCTAAACGCCAAACTACTAAATTGGATTTTTTTTTTTGAGAAAGCGCAGAGTTTGAACTATTAAAGCGGGGAAGCATAAGGCATTAGAGGTTTACCACAGCTGCTCTGATGTGGAGATTCACTTCACTGTCTCTATTCACATTCAAAGTAGTCCTTCAGTGGGGCGAAGAGGTGGCGGATCACAGGGACGCTCCAGGAGCGACCCAGGACTCGCTGCCTTTGCATCCGGCCCATGTTGTTCACATCTGTGTAGTGTTTGGGGAAGCCGAAGACCCTGTAAGAGAAGACCAAATAGGAGATAAAGTCACAAATAATTTCGTAACTCGGTGGGTATTTACTAAAACATCCGACCTCCGACTGACCATGAGATTAATTGAACCATTTTTCTTCAAAGTCCCCACAAAAACATCAAAGCAAGGATTTGCCACAAAAAAGACACATGAGGAGCTAAATCTGACCACAGAATGTTTTCACTGAGTCTGTTTACATGACCATCAAAATACATATCTGGGAGTAATCAGATCATTTTATTAATCTGATCTGACTTACATGCACTTCTGAAATGTAACATTAAAAAAAATCCATGTCTACATTACCCAGCCCGTTACCGTATTTCTTTCGGTGTACGTACGTAGTGATGTAAAAATCTTTGTTCAACATGGTTGCACCCATGGTCTTAGCATTAGCTGCTAATGTTGGAGCTAATAAGTTGCTAAATAGACAACATGTCAACGCTTTACTTATTTAAACTCTAACTTGTGTTTTTCGTTTGTGTTCTGCTCATGTGACATCAGAAAGATGTGAAAGTTTTTTGTCCATGCACAGATGTAAAAAAAAACCAACTAAATAAATCAGATAATATGAGTCTACATGCACAAAGAGGGAGAAACCTATCTATATTAATCTGATTTCTCATAATCAGATAATTGCTATTATCAGATAATGGATATCAGATTATGCTCTCGACAGGATCACTTGAATTATCGGACTCCAGAAATCAGGTAATGATCTGAATTTTTGGTGTGCATACAAACAAGTTCACAGTCTTTTTGTTCAACAGATATGAGCTTGTGGCCTGAGAACTTTGTTTGTGTGCAGAGTTGATATTTGTTTGTCTTGTTTAATAACACTTTTAAGTAACATGTCTGAACGCAGCAGTAGTGTTGAGTGAGGAAAGTCTTCCATGGTACACACTCTTCACGGTGGCATTATGGATTCTGCTGTGCAGTACCAGAGGACTTTAGGTGGTTTCTGTTCTTGGCCTTTGTACACTCAGATTTCTCCTGACTCCATCCATGTTTTTCACAATATTACCCACTGTAGATGTCAAAAGATCAAAGATCTGTGTAATCTTGCATTGATTTTATTTTGTTTCTCATGAACTTATTGTTGATTATTTGATACATTACTTGAAAACATGAGACTTTGCTGAATGCTCCTTTTATACCCAATCCTGACACCCTAATCTGTCCCCATTGATATATATTGTATGTAATTATAGCATCTTAATAATCAGTTTTCTGTGTTTCTTTGTGCCTATTTACAGTTTTTTTGGTGTGTTGATGCCATCTAAATCTAGATTTTATTAAAAATACAGAGAAGTTGGTTACTTTGTGTTTGTGTCTTTTAAATAAATGTTTTCTTAAAATAGGTTGTACCCAGGAGAAAAAACAACAAAAGGTTTATATATTGTTATCAGCTATCTTTTTAGCAACAATATCAAACTGTACTTACTGTTCCATTTCAGTGCACCATAGGTAGTCCTCTTTGCCGTTCATGGAGACGGGTAGTATCCCTATCTTTCCTTGTCTTATGGAGTTAGACTTTGTTGTGATTGTGCGAACTTTGTCAAACTGCAGGTAGAGATGACATTTAAAAAAAACAAACAATTTAACCACCACAACTGGGATTTACACTCTCTTGGATGCACAGATGCGCCAAAGTCAAGACTTTCGGACGCTGACAACATGTTACAAATTGCAAACAAATCATTAAAAAATATGATGAAAATCAAATAAATCAAATTTTTCTTACCTTTGCCATACGCCCAACTTCCAAACAGTCCTGAAGAGTCACTTTGTTATCTAGAGATGTAGCGACAGGCCTAAAGGAAAACAGAAATGTAAACTCTGTATCATCATAATGCAAAGACAGAATATCTTCCCACGTGTCAGTGTCTGTATGCACCTGCTCATTCCAGGTATGTTTCCCCAAAAGTAGCGCGCTCTGTGAGCAGGACTGACTTTAACTGCATCAATAAGAACTGGATTACACTGGGAAGAAAAAACATAAAGAAGAATGTAAATAATGAGCTTTAAAACTTCCAGCAGTCTGTTCGCTTCCATCAGGCTGACAGGATCAGCAATCAAAGAAAATCACCTCAAGAAACCTGCAAATGTCTGATTTATCATGTGCACTCATGAAGACCACGTTCTCGAACAACCAGAAAAATGGACGGTTGTCTTCCTCCCTTGGCTTCAACAAGGTCAGTATGCGGTAGAACTCAAAGAAGAGTCTTCCAGTGCCCTCTGCAGGAAAAACACAGACAAACGGGGAGTCTTCAGTATGCAAAACTCCAAAACAACCTGTCAGAGAAGGATAAATGCTGCATACCAAATAATCCTTTTCGAAGAGGGTTGACCATGGACAGGTCGTTGCATGGACTGCCTCCAATCAGAAGATCAAAAGGACCCCATTCGGCCAGCTAAAAGACACACATCTTGATTGCAGCTCACAAAGTTGTGAGATTTGTGGAAAGAGCGATGCTCCTGCAGCCTGTACTCACATGTTTCCTCGTGATGGTGCGAACATCATTGACATATTCAATCTTTCCTTCGTGCTTTATCATTCCCACCGCGATGGAATCGTCGCAAATCTCTGAAGCGATGTATCGCTCGATCTTGAAACCCAGGTCTCTGAGCACCATATATCCTGCCACGATGCCAGGGAAATACAAGCAGGTTAATAATAAAAACTAAACAATGTAAACTTCCATTACTATTTTAATTTACATCTTTGTTTCAGATACGTGTTTAAGAGAAGCCTCTCAAGTTTTTCATTAGTATTTGAACTGAATCATCACATCATTTATAGTGACAGAGTTTGGTTTTAAAACATTTTTGTTTACTCGACTGGTTCACGACGTTAACCTACCTGTCGCGATGCCGTCAAAAAGCGACAACACCTTAATTGGCTTACGCTGGTCAGCAGGGATGGAGGGATAAACTCTGTGAGGCTCCTGTGATTGAAAAAAAAAAAGGAAAATTATGAGATTTAAACCTCTAGTTCTAACCTGAACCTGTTCCAGATATAAATGCTTCTGACACAGTGACAGAGCTTCACACAGCAGAGGAACCATGTCCTCGCATTTATATACCAGAGCATGCCCTGCTCACTGCTCACCATTAGCAACGCTGAGAGTAGACCGGTGTGTAATATTCATTTAATTGCAAATGTGATATTTACAACCAATTCTCCAAACACAGCTGAAGCCAGTTATGTATCAAAACCAACCCGACCCCTTCCTCCTCGTCACTGAATGTGGATCAAGTCAAATATACTAGTATATTATATAACTCTGGATCCATCCTTGACTATTAGTTCCACTCCAGTCAAAGCTGAGTACAGATCAAAATGTCCTAACATGGACTACAAATTCAAAAACTCTCACAGGGCTGCAGAAACCTAAAAGGCTGTTACATGCTCTACAACAACAGAGGACGTTGTTCCTATTCTAAAGGTGCTGAGAAAAAAATAATGTCTTTGTGTTTTTTGGGAGTTCTTGCAGCTTCTCTTGGGCATCATCCGGGCAGAATTTATTTCTTGTGTGGCATCCAACGACTACTGTGTGATTGGTCTGAAATCTGAAGTGAGTGTGGTTAACGCGGAAAAGCTTGAAGCGGAGATTTCTGATGGTACGAAAGATTCAACAAGGCTGAACGGATAGTTTTAAGGAACAGCTGGTTGAGGATGTGAGGAAGTACGAAAATCTATAAAACAGAAGTGGCATATTGACAGAGACGATTCTTGTGATGTATGAAATAACAGTCAAAACTAATTTCTTCCGTACCGAAAACCAGAACAAAGTCCTCTGTTCCTCCAGATTACATAACAAGCTTTTTGTGTAGTTCTGTGTTGGTGTAAACAGCGTGTATTATTAGTGTGTTAGCTTGTGACTGGCAGTGGCCGACTCCTGTTAATATTTTCAGCTATGTCTCCATGTTAATGAAAACTCTTTGCTCTCAGTGTGCTTGGAGTTTTAATTTGTTTTACTGGCTTTAAACAGAAACAGCATCTGGAAATTTAGACCTTTAACAATCTTTCTATGATACAAAAAACCTCACAGGGAAGACACTTGTGACACAACTAGCCTGAAAGTCGAACAGTCCCAATAGTGTGGATTTTTGGACGATAACGTCCTTAAACCGCTGAAGTTACAGTTGAACAAGACTTGGGGCTCAACATACGACAAACTTATTGCAGTAATATAAGTGTGGTGCTTACAAACGCCATGGCGCTGTTGTTGGCAAAAAGGTCTTGAATCTTAACACTCCAGTCTGGCCTGAGTTTAAGGAGGCCTGCACAGAGGGATGGCTTGCACATGTAGCAGCTCCATGGATCGATATCTTTTAGTTTGTCAAAAGTTCCTGCGCCCACCAGGATGTCCAGGCAGTCCTTACAGAAACATCTGCAGGAAACAGAAAACACCCGAGAACATGTATTAGAGAGATTAGGGTCATCCAGATGAGATAACATAATGGAAGATGACCAATTCCTATCCATTAGTTGATTAGAATGATCAAAATTCATGCTGGAATGTGGACAAATCAAACTTGTCTTGAAGATTTTTTGTTTAGTTTAGGCTATGAGAATCCCCAAAATAATAAGTTAAGAAGTTTTTAAACTCAAATGGAGACGAGGGTGGGGTGTGGAAAGAGAGAGGCAGGAGGCAAAGATACCATCTGCAGCATACAGTATTTTTTCTCAGTTCTCTTTTTCAGCATAGATTTTAGTCATTATCTCTGCTTTCCATCTCACAAATCAATAAAAAACACATGATGCATTATCACAAATGAAGCAGGTCTTGCCTGAGGAACAAGAAATTTTAGGATCAATCCAATCTGATAATAACTGTCTGTACACTGCTAACAGCTTGGTATGCAATCCTGTTAAAATGTAAACAAATATGAGCAAAGTAACTTTCTTTAAGTTGTTGCCAAGAGACAGTTACCCACATGAAAATGTGCATCTTTTCATCTATGAAGTCCCGTTTCCATCAACGGGTCCAGTTTGG
>JBBBVU010000014.1:4968920-4992804 GCA_037177055.1 Atherinosoma microstoma
GGGCTGAGCAGGTTGCTTTGGAGGCTCAGGGCGGAGTCTGGAGCAATCATCGCTCACAGCTGCAGCTCATTTCCTCTGCTATTTAAGGATCTGCAGGCGCTCCAGACATTGCCAGATTATCTCTCTGAACACTGTGGTATTTCAGGCCTTCACCAGTAGTTTGACCATAATCTGTTCTACATCCTAGTACCTTCATGTTGACTCTGGGTCTTTTGGACGCTGTTTAATCATCTCCAGTTCAGGACTTCCTCCATCTTGCCACCAGTTCTTACTGCCTGCTGGTAATCTCTATTTCGTCTGCATTTTAAAAATCCATTATTAAGCCATGACTAACTGTTCTAGATTACAGTCTACCCTTGGTCTAACTTAACCCCTTTCTGGGAAACGTGCCCATAACAGTCAAGCACGGTGGTATAAGAGTGATAATTTGGGACCTGCACACCTTGCAGTCGGGTATGGTGAAAAGTTTGACCTGGTGTCTTTGTTCCAGTATAATGTATTACTTCCAAATATATGGAAGAAATATAAATCTAGGAAATAACCAGATATTTTATTTGTCTTGACAGACTTTTTGCTATTGTAAGAGGATGTGCTTTCTTTTTTTACAAAACTTTACGTGAGTATACCTACCGCATCGTCTTTGGACTCCAGACTATTTTTGCTGTCCGCAACAAGACCTTTGGACCAGGTGTTGGCCCCCGCCTGAAACATTGTACGGGCCTGTGGCTTTTGGCGTAAGCTGCTCTCCCAGCCCATACCTCCCCTACAGGTCCCCTGAGAGACGGCACACCCAAATATCATGCAAATTAATACAGAACACACTTTTAGGTCAGCAGATAGTACTTAACCACACCAGTGATTACATGAGCCTTACAGGTGAGGAGTTATGTCAGTAATATCACATTGTGTGGATACAAAGATCTAACTACTTTACCATGTGGATGTAATACATTAAGAAGCAGAAAACAAAAATATGAGGACGAGTGTTACCTCTTTTGTCGAAGATATATCATCGGGTAGATCTTTGGAAACAAAAATGTTATATAAATTAAGTTTACAGATATCATAAATTAATTCTGGTGTGCTTAAATTGAAAGTGTGTAGGGTAGTTAAATCCTGAACCCACTGCTCATTACAAAACAGTCATCTCCCTTTAAAAACCCTCATTAAGATATATGATATTCAAGAAATAAATGTATGACTTTATAATGAAAAGTCATTTTTTTAAAATGCAGTTTTGCAAATAAAATAAAAACGTAATGGTCTTACGGCTCATCTTTATGAGGCGGACTTCGCAAGGCCTCATTTGCAAATCAAATCCATTCATTCCTAGAAGATGGGATAGAAGGGCTGGTATTACTTTCATATCATGCTGATGTATTTATCGTTTTAATATAAATCAGATTAAACTTTAACGTTCTGTTATATGGACTATATTTTTTTCATACCTTCAGTATGAACCTGGGAGTCCTTCTTGCTGGCGCCGTCAGAAAGACCGTTGTCAGACATGACGTCACACTCACTTTCTGTTAAGGTTTCACTTTCCGAAAACAAAGCGATGACATCTTTCCCCAAGGCCTTTCATAGTACAAACAACCACAAAATGGATGAATTAGTTGAAGTCATCCAATGCTTTACATAAATAATACGACACAGCTTTTAATCTCACATACCCGAGTAAAAACTTGCTTGGCATCGAGAGGAGGACATGGGAAAGACAGCAGGGTCAAAATGAGCTTCCTGAAGATTGAGGTGGGCTTGGTGTCTCTCAGTTCTCTTCCCCAGTGTTTCTCCAGTGGAACTAATGCTGTGTTGTCCTCGTCTCCTTTATTTTCTTTCTCCTCAGCTGACTGATTCTCTATGAATTCCTGCATGAGCTGCTTGACTTCCTCAGGGGAGCCGCAAACTCCCAGCTTGGTCCCTAGCTCTTCTACTGCATCCTTTGTCACTTTCAGCCTTTTTTCGGGGTTTAGCAGCTGAGCGATGCTTCTTAGCGCCCTGTCACTTAAAGGCAGCTCCTCCGCAATGCAACTTGTGACAGCAATGTAGAACGACAGCGCCTCTTTTTGTAGCTGTGGCAGTGACTCAGCGGCATCAGATGTCTTTAGGAAATCTTCCACAGCTTTCCCCCCCAGACTGAGATCAGAGCTCTGGAGGTGGGAGTTTTTGTTCTTAAGAATCTGAGCATCATGTCCTTTGAGGTAGAGAACAGCAGCATGCGACTGAAGGAAATAAGAGGTGTACGTGTCAAGCAGGGTGCTGGCTTCTTCTAGGACGTGCAGCATATTAGCCCGGGAAACTTCCTGCGTTTGACTCTGAAACTTCTGCAGAGGCTTTAAGGCCTCGTTCAGGAACAGAAATGTTGCCTTGACTTTGGGATCCTTCAACTGGGAGCAGATTAATTTGGCTTTTGCATCGTCCTCGTCACAAGAGCTGAAGTAAAAGATGAGATCCGTCCATATCTCCAAAAGTTTCGTCACCAACTGGCAAAATCGAAGGCAGCTGGTGTTGAGGTAAAAGGGCGTGCTGTTTGCACTGACATGGGAGCTAAAAAGAGCCTTCAGGTTGTCATTCTTAGTAGAGCAGGACAAGTAGTGTGCATGAATGTCCTCCATCAACTTTTGAGCCTGGCCGGAGAGCTCCTTAACCCCAGCATGACAAGCGGCATCAGCGATGGCGTACAGGCCTCCTAAGGCTATGATGTTCGGGTTGAGCTGCTTGAGCTGTGAGCAGACCTGCTCTGAGGCTTCACGGTCGCCACTGAAATAAACAGCAACAAGATTATCTGAGGGTAGCCCAAATTCCTTCAAGGTCTGCACCACCGCTGCCGCCGTTTGATCTCCCGAAGCATCCGCCGACTGAAGAACATCCAAAAAGCGGATGCAATGCCGGGAAGATTCGACGTCAAAAAAACCTACGAGGACCACCGAGACGGCGTCCTCCTTCCCTACTGCTACACCTCCATAGATGTAAACACAGTAAGGAGTGTGTTGACAAACGGACTCGATGTCTTTGGGGTACTGCAACCCTAGCGTATTACGTAAAAATTGTCTCGACAGCTGCTCAACTTCAGTAGATCCGGGGAAAAAGTGACTGTTAATGAAGCGAGCGGCTGCTTGGCTACAAGGCAGTGGTTTGGGAACTTGGCCTTGCAGGCCATTGCTCTTGGCGACTATAGCCCTTTTCTTGTGTTTACGTGTGTCCTTGTGTCGCTTAAGTTCAACACTGCCTCTACGAAACGTGTGAAGTTTAGTGCGACAAGAGGAGCAGTAGGTATATTCCTCTCCAAGAATACTACGTTCCGCCCAATCAAAGGTTTCCTTCCACTTTTCAGTGTAAGGAAATGTTTTAGTCGACGTTACGCTGCCGTTCTTTTCCGTGTCTGATTCCGATTTAGAATTGCCTGACAAAGTAAGAGAAAAAAAATATTACTGAACAAGTGCTGTAAATGTGGCGATTAAATATGTAACACTTTTATTATTCTATCGTAAAAGGAAATGTTGAGCTAAACTTACATGACTGGGGAGATGTTGAAGTTGGGGTGTCGTAGTCGTCTTTACTTTGCACATTTGATGTGTAGAAAACTTTGAACCACTTCAGGAACTCAAAGCTGCTTTTAAAATCCCTTTTTATGAGTGCCTCCACAGGAATGTCCTGCATCAAAATAAAGAAGAGTTTATATATATATATATAGTAACTCCTACACTTTCAGAGCAGGGTATTCACCTTCAGGCTGAAATGTGTTCATTTCTTCACTGTATGTTTTCTTTTTATCTCTTTAATACTGAATAATAACTTTTACTTAATTAATCCCAATAGGGAAATCTGGCTCTGCATTTTACCCAGCTCTAGATTCACAAGAGAGCAGCCATATGTCCATGACCAGGGAACAGTTGGGGGGGGTTGAAGGGCTTCTGTTGCCAGACCCAGACATGAACCCAGGTCCTCCAGACCTAAAGCTATCTGTGTAACCACTCGGCTACCACTCCACCTAAAAACCATTGCGTGACACAATCACTAACACCTTGGTATTGCAAAGACTATAAAACACTGGGAAACGGCTGGCATGTGTTTACACAAATATGCCTGTCGCCATTAAGACCACCCGAGGCCTTTTCATTGTTTAGTAATATTTAATAAATAATGCCACTGTGTAATATGATTTTGTATGAGTATACATAAAGAAAAGTGACATTTTCAGCTGCTTCTATTCCCTGCAGACATTTTCCACAATCATTGGCTCTTAGCTTGATACAATGGATTGTTTTTGTGATACAACATGATGTGAGAGAACTGAGACTTTAAAGGTTGTAATATTATGGCTCACTTAATGTATTGTCCAATCTGGCACCAATGGATGAAACTGCACAAGCTAGTCTGAATAAAGCTGTGAAGAACATCATCGCTAAATATCTGAAAGACTGAATGCAATCGATTCGCTTTCTATCCAAAGAAAAAATTCATTCACTTAAATTCATTTATTCATTATTTTTGGCACCTTTGGTTTTGGTTGTGGCACACATTTACGTTGTCATCGCTTTGATAAACTTAATCAGTGTCACATCCATTTTTGTAGAAAGTTGCATTCATTTTTGATAAAAATGTTGTACTGACATATTTTCCTCCAAACAAACTGGTGTTTTGTAACAGAAAAATAAGCACTTCTCCAAATGTTTGGACACTGGACATATCATCTAGTTAATGTGCACACTCAGCGGAAGTATTATTATTTTTTTTTTTACCCACACCGAAGAGATTTTGTACCTACCCTTGTAACGCCCTTCTTGCTGAAGGCCTCACGGAGTAGATCGAAGTTGTGCTTACAGTCATCTTCACTTTCAGCATCAAACTTCACCTTGGTCATGTCAACAGATCCGGGAAAGGTGCGGTCCATCATCTGACAGTGACACGCACCTGATGGAAGAACAGTCCAGTTCAGACAAGACTGTTGTGCAGACCAGTTTACACTCTAGTTATCACTAAAGGCTGCTTTATGGTTAAATAAAACTGCTATCTGAGCAGATGAGAAGAAACATACAATTTAACACATGAGGATCCAAAACTGCCACGACAGAGCAGGTTAAGTGGAACATGTGCATTCAGTTTGTTGCAGCTCCGAGTTAATGAAGCAGCCTAAACCACAAACAGGGGAAACCTGCATTAAGATGAATCACCTGAAGCCATCTCTCGCACATCTTTGAAGTTTGTCTTCAGTAGTCTGTTGATCCATGCCACGGTATAAAAACGATTGGATTTATCTTTATAGCAATCTGGAGACACGACTTCCGGACTCTCCATCTTGCAGCACACTGAGGATGAAACCAACAACTGTATGAGCATTCATTTAATGTTCAGAACAAGTCTGAAGGGGGGGGGTTTTGGACATTAAGCAGGTGTTTGACTGAAGTTGTTTCACAAGTCTACAGGGTTAGTTACACTTTGTGAGTATTGCCAATGCTAGTGTTAACCCCATGACTGAATTGGAGGAGGGGTCCAGGGTGGAGGGGTAGGGTAGATAAGTGAGACTAGGCCACAGAGAGGATTATCAGATTCCCCTTTGTCTGATTGGCCACAGAATACAGAGTTCTCCTGCTAAATTACACTCTTCAAGACCGCTATATTAGTTGTTTCCGTGTTTCTTTTTGTCATGTCTACAGGAAATCAAGGTTATTATGCTGCCGCTGAGCGATACGGGACGCTTGAGCCACGCTGCTGCTGCTGCCCCCCTCTCTCAATGTATAGGAGACGAACTCTCGCGTTGTCTGTCTTTTTGCCGCGAACTTTTCCAATGCACTACTTTCCCTGACAAGTAGTGTTGAACTTTACAACAAGATTCTATTTACTTTTCTCACGGTACAGTGAATAAAACAAAGTCAGCGAATCCAGACCGGTACAGCAACAATTTTCCCGAATCAACCCCCCCCCCCCATTTAAGTCTCTATTGTGTCGGACTTGTTTTCAGTTTCACTTGTCCTCCTCGGGCTTTGCATGCATGTAATGCGGCATCAAAAAGCACACTGGCTCTCATGAGGGAAACAATGTTTATGTTTTGTGAAGCATGTCATTTCCAGTATGTTACAATCCCATAACATTTGTGTTACATGTAGCCAAGTGACTACTTGCTATTGACTGCTATTTCAGTAACCGACAAAAAAATAAATGCACCGAAAACGATTTTAATTTATTCTTGAGGACTGCTAATCCTCCCCGGCTCCAACTACCACCACCGTATCTTTGCATGAGCCGGTCTTTGTGTTGCAGAGCTGCAGACGGCTGCGTTCACAGTAAACCAAGACAATGAAAACAACAACATGAATCCATGTGTATCTCCCGCAAAGTACCTTTACCAGACAGGGTCGGGACAGAAGAGAAACTGCTTGTTTTGGGATATATAGATATATATTTATATTAGATCATGGGTGACTTACCACCTCCGTTTCGTTGTAGGAACAGACAGTCCTTCTCCTCTGAGCTCCGCGAGGCTGAATGTTCTGCACCGGCCCTTGTGACGTCCATGCAAACCGGGGACGATCCATTGGACGATCTATGCTGAAAGGCTGTCCCGTGGCAGGACGCCAACAGGAAAACTTTGCTAATGAACCCCCCCCGACCCGTTTACGAAATAGCACGGGTTTACGAAAAAGGTCGTTGCTTTTGGTTGAATTTGTTCAGCCACTTTCCCAATGGCTGCGCTATCCTTTTGATGGGGTCCCCTGATACTTTGTTACAGTTATATAAACAAACAAAAAAATAAATACGCACTGTAACAAGTCTAGACTTAAAACACAACAAATTATGTCAAAACACTAATTCAACCCTGCGCAACATGAAAGATGTTGGGACAAAAGTTGTCAACAGCAAGGTAGGCATTGGTAATGTAGATAATTTAGGATTTAGCACTAGAAATAAGTAACAAAGGTGGCACCACAATTAGAAAAATCATGGAAATTCCATTTTATTCAAAACAGAAAATGCGTTTTTGGCCGTAATATATGTATGTGCCATTCAAGCCAACCTTGGGCAGTCTGCGCGTGCCATTGCAAGCATACAGTAAAGCTATTTAAAGCACTAATTTGAAATTCAAATCGCTTCATGTCCCTACACCTTTTGGCCAGACAGCTTTGACAAACATATAAAATGGCGGCTGTGTTACAATCGCGATCTTGTCGCAACAAGTAGCCTGTCTTAGTTCCTGCAGATGGAGCCTGTTGAAAACCTGACATGTCATAAAAGCGTACAGCAGGCCGACAGTGACGGGAAAGTTTTACACTACAACGATCAGTAACGCTGCCAAAGTTGGTGCCAAAACAAAATACTTGTAATGGCCAAAATGACCTCAGAGTGTTTCCCTCCGACCAGACAAATGGTTATTACCGCGTAAGAGCACGAGCATGACATGGCACTGAGGTAGATCTTAAAATACCAGTTTTGATTCCTTTTTAATCTCATCAATTAGCCTACACATGTGCTCTTTGGGCCTTGACAGGCCAAAATATCTGCAGTGCTACACCCCCTGCCACCGTTGCCATTTTGTTAAATCATCAGCTGCCTTTACACCATTTTCACCACAGGAATGGATGTAACGCCGGTTTAATCTGTTCAATTATGTATTGTCTTTTCTTTTGCTGCTTGAAGTGTTATATGTGACTGAAATAAACTATAAACTAAAGTAACTTCTGGACGAGATGTGGAAAGAAACGGACACAGAATGGATCTTTTACACAGACAGTTCAGATTTAAAGTCCTGAGATGGTTTTCTGGACCAGACTGAAGTATTTTATCAACCAAGTTCTCCAGATAATGCAGGAGAAGGAGACTCAAACGACCACGGGTGGAGGACTAGAAAACGAAACTTAAACTTGTGGTGACTTGCAGCGCCGCGATGCATTCAAGGTAGCTCGGAAACCACATCTCTCACAGTCTATCTCACACAAAGACAACAACATTAAAAAATAGATCAGGATTAATTATCTGTTTAAAATCTGTTGGCTTCTTAACAGCTTACATTATTATTATATATAACAAATACCCTGTTAGAAAATATAATAAAATGAAATAAAAATGTAAAACAAGATTTTTAAAAATAATGCGATTAATCGCAAGTTAACTCAGGACCCTCATGCGATTAATCGCATTAAGATTTTAATCGACTAACAGCACTAATATTTATATATTTCTTGAAATTGTAAAAGGGAAAAGGGTCTGACAAATTTATGGGTACTCTATAGCTGTTAGTCTAGTCTAGATGTAATTACTACCGAAACATGGTAGTTGTATGTTTTGCATACTACTAAATCTGGAAAATGCTGTTGTTCCACTGCACATTAAGCAGGTGTTTGACTGAAGTTATTTCACAAGTCTTCAGGGTTAGTTACACTTTGTGAGTATTGCCAATGCTAGTGTTAACCCCATGACTGAATTGGAGGAGGGGTCCAGGGTGGAGGGGTAGGGTAGAAAAGTGAGACTAGGCCACAGAGAGGATTATCAGATTCCCCTTTTGTCTGATTGACCACAGAATACAGAGTTCTCCTGCTAAATTACACTCTTCAAGACCGCTATGTTGGTTGTTTCCTTGTCTGTTCTTGTCATGTCTACAGGAAATCGAGGTTATTATGCTGCAGCTGAGCGATACGGGACGCTTGAGCCACGCTGCTGCTGTTATCTCTCCTCCCCCTCCTCAATGTATAGGAGACGAACTCTCGCGTTGTCTATCTTTTGCCGCGAACTGAAAAGTTTCTCAGAATGAGAAGGCTGTCCTCATAAGAATGGGCAACCCTTGATCAGGATATCAAACAGGGATAGTAAGCATACTGTTATCAAATAACATCACATTGAAACATTTAATGCCATTTAGTCTGAGTTTCCCCCCCCCAAGGTTTAGCCTTACCTGAACTTTTTTTTGTAAAATAACAGAAAAAGTGTAAAATGAGTCAAAATGATTTGTGAAATTTGATAGCAGCAGCCGCTCAGTTGTTACAGCGTGGAGACATATGTTGTGACATTAGTTGGCGTTGCAGAAAATTTGAGTATCCTGCAAATCATTCAGAAAGGTCCTGTTTTGATATTTTGTAATAAGTTATAGCTACTTTGTATTTTGAGAATTAGAGGAAGGAAATTAGGAGTGCTACTCACTTGGTGCATTAGTCAATGAATAACTCACATAATGGTGCTGGTGGGGGTACTTACATGGGTTTGAAAGACAAGTTATAGCCTATACAGCATTTCCTATTGCACTTTGGAGGTTGCATAATACTGATATGTTAAGTTCAAAATTTGAGTTTAAAGCTCTGACTGTGGGAAAAGATTGGTCTTTGGCTCTAGAGGTGCTTGTTTTCACAGAGCTGCAACAAAAAAATTCAACAGTTTCTGGAGTCTTGTTTGATATGTGGAGTCCTGTGGAGAAGATGGGATCCGTCAATGCTTTCAAAGCAAGGCAGGGAGCAGGCAGTGATGTTCTGTGCAGTTTCAATAATATGTTACAGGGAATTCTTGTTTGCAGCTGAGCAACCAGCATACCACACTGTGATGTGGTACGCCAGGATGCTTCCCACAGCAGCTTGGTACAATGCTACCCACGCTCTTGTTCATGTTTGGCTTTTTTTTTACATGAGGAATTCTATGAAAGTGTGTCCTCTAACGATCCTTCCTTGCTGTCGTAGTTGTGTTACTGGTCAATAAGAAGTCCCTGGAGAGGAACATGCTCAGGAATTTGAAGGTGTGCACTCTCTCTATAGCCATTTATGAAGACTGTGGATGATTCAGTATTTTTGCTTCCTCCTGAATCAGAGGAACAGTTTCCTGTTTGTTTGTTTTTTTCAGGTGTTTTGTGAAAGGTTAATTACCGAACATCAGTTCCCACATCTCTTTCATGAAGGTAAGCTCATCATTCATTCATTCAGTTTCTGTACTGCTTAGTCCAATTCAGGGTCGCGGGGTAAGCTCACCTTCCTTTATTATTTGTCTGATCACAAGTGGTGATGTCCGCAAAGCTGATGATGGTGTTGGAGAGGAGGGATGTTGTGCAGTCACCATTGTACAGAGAACACACTAATGGGCTAAGCACAAAGCCTTGTGGGGCACCAGTTCTGCCTGTGGTGGTGGAGGAGAAGGGTGAAGATTTAGTGAGCAGTTCATGATTTACTCTGTTAAATACCAGACTAAAGAGGTGGAGCAAACCCTGGACATTTCGCCAGTCCATCACGGGGACAACTCAAAGGCCCCAGCCGAGGCTTTAGTTACCCTTTCGAATTTAACATTTGAATGATTATCATAGTTGTACATGTAAGTTTTTTATAATGACACACTCAGAAACATTTGGTTCAGAACCATTTATTTATAGGACAAAATCACCAGACTCACCTCAAGGCACTTTGACAAAGCCATTGCTGTTATAAAGGAAATCAGAGTTTTGCCCTTTCCCTCCATTATTACTATTATTATTTGCGGTAGTCAGTCTAACTGTGACACCAATAAAATTTACATGAGCAATCAGGTAAAACTATTAAATGAGAAGTTTTTTTGTCTGTATTTTGTAGATGTTGTTAATCTGCTTTTATATATTTCTATATTCTTTCAACCTTGTTGACAAGACATTCAACGACAGTTCAGTTCATAATAACTTAATCCTAATTAATCTAGCTATCCAAAAGTTGCTTTTATTAATGGTTTTTAGTATTATCAACCATTAATAAACCCTTTTATTAAACCTCACAAAGGTCTTAGGGGTTTCCCTTCTTTTTAAATAGTAACTTTTAATTAATGAAAGCCAGTCCATTAAAAAGAAATGACATCATCTCGAGATACTGAGTTTTACTGTCTTTGTTGTCTCAAGATAAGAAAGATAATTTTTGAGATAACAGAATAATTTATGTAATTTTCATTATCTCACCTATAAAAGAAAACAAATAATTTAATCTGTTTATTTAATTGGGACAGAGCGGGTTGAACAACCACCCGTATCTAAAAGTACTATGTAAACATGTCGGATTATGGCAAATAGTGCTAATTTCCCTCCATGATCCCAAAACAGGTAAGAAGATAAAATAAAAACAACACCACATATAAAGCTAGGTGCATGCTGAGGTGGAAATAAAGCAGATTTTTCAAAAATAACAAAATTAAAAAAACATTTTGTGGAGTGAAAATGAGCTTTGTGATCTTGAGATTAAAAAAAACAAATAACTCTTGATCTTAAGATGATAGCATCAAAATAAATAATTGCAGGCATGAAAGCTCTCGGCTTGCATTGTTAGCATGTTTGCTATTTAGATGACAACAGGTGCACATACTGTGAAAACTTATTAATGTTTTACTGATTTCCTCCTCTTTTTATGGGACTGAATATTGTTTGTGAAACTGTAACTACAACAATCAAGCTAGTTTTTGGTCTTTTCAAGGATTATTTGATGAAGTTGACAAAAATTGGAAGTTGCAGTATTGTACTCTGTGACCATCCCAATCCCCAAACAGTTTGAACGATGTGTTGTATTTAGATAAATAAGAATGATTTACAGTTCTCATAAAATCAATATTTTAGTCACAACATAACATAGAAGCTCATCTTGTCTTTGATGGCAGCGACACATCTCACAGAAGTTGGGCCATGTTTGCCTCTGTGGAGCATCCTTTCTTCTTTTAAAAACAATCTGAAATCATCTGGGAACTGAGGGGGACCAGTCGCTGGCACTTTGGAAGAGGAATGTTGTCCCATCCTCGACTCATATATAATTCTGTCTGTTCAACAGAGCCAGGTCTCATGATGCACCAAATATATTGATGAAAAGTCTGGAATGCAGGCAGGCCAGTCCAGCACCTGAACACTTTATATACCGTTCTAAAAAAAATGCAGTATGTGGTTAGCATTGTCTTTCTGAAATATGCAAGATTATGTTGGCTGAAACAAGCATATTTAGATCTAAAATGGTGCCTTTCCAGATGGGAGTTTTCAGTTCCATCGACTCTAATGCACCACTGTAACAGCCCAGAGAACGCTGCATCCATGATTTTCCAAAAGGACGAAAAATGTTATTTTCTCCTGACCACAGATAGTTTTCCACTTGGTGTCAGTTCAGTTAAATGAACTTTGTCTCAGAGAAGAAGATGGCGGCATTTCTGGATTATGTCGTATGACTTTTTTCTTTTGCTTTCACTTGCATTTGTGAATGGCACGGCAAACCGTCTTCACAGGCACAGATTTCTGGAAGTATCATTGAGCTCATGCAGTCTTTTTAATGCAGTACCATCTGAGGGTCCAAAGAACAAGGAGATCCAGGATCTATTCTCAGCTGTGCATCAGTTGTCCTCTGCTGTGCTAGAGATGTCTCCATATTCTCTGAAACTTTCTATTATATACTCTAGATTATGGACTATTAAGATTTTATGTTTCAGCAAATCATTCTGAAGTTGCTCCAGTTTTTTTTTTTTTTGCAGATTGCATTTTACAAAGGATGCCACATTTTTGGAATCGAGTTAATTTGGGGGATGTTCTGTCAGGAGGAAAAAATAGAATAAACTTAAAACCAGCTTGGAGGGTTACGTCAAATAAAATATATACTGTTGCATGACTGTCAGTTGTCCAGTTTTTTATTAGGTGCTTTGGATATAATGGTACTGAGATCAGCTGATAAGGTCCAGGGGTTAATGTGTGTGTCTGAATTTATGCTGGAATAAATATAAGTGATTTGTCAACACAGAGGTCAAATGCTGAAAGCAATGTGTCCTTAGGGCAGCTTACTTCCACATCACATTATTTATAGACTGATATTTAGGATAACCATTCCTGTGAAATGGTATGAAATATTGTTTTAATACTGAAAACAACTAATTGTCCCTGATGGTCTTCTTATGAAAGCCTTCATGACGCCATCTGCAGTGAGTGGAAGTCCACAGTGGGATTACAGGGGTCAGGGTTTGTCTTTGTTTGTCAGGCCACCTCTACACCAGCCCATCCTCCGAAAGGCAAGGGTCATCATAGGGCGGGTGGGGGCAGACAAAGCATGTTCACTTTCTCTACAAAACTAATGTGTCCTTCAAGTTACACCGGTTATGTTTGACCTCATCTGATAAATGAATTCATATGAAGGAGTGAAATGCTGGTAATGTAGATGTTTATTTACTTTTATCATGTATTGGTGCAAAAGGTCAGACAAAGGAATGTAGGAGTCTTAATTATAGCCACACCCACAAAAGAAGAAAAAACACCACAAAAATGGCACCGCTTTAAAACTGGAATGACTGCTCCAACACAAGAACCGCGAATAAAAACACATGTTCTTATGAGATGAATGTATACATTTGTAAATCTACCAAATCAAGGAATTTCCTCCAATAGATGACAACGTCTCTGTGTGCTGGGGGAGTTTGCTGATTAGATTATTCTCTCCTTGTTTAGCTTAATGATTAACTCTGTACAGAGAATGAAAACAGATTCTTAAAACATTATTTTGGCTCCCATGAATTTGTTATAAAAAGTGGGCAAAGTTAGCCATTTTTAATCACACGACATCAAGTTGTATTAAGAGACAGACTGTGGTTTGTGTCATGTGCAAAGGAAGAATGATGTCTGAGGAAAAAGAAGAAATATGTGGGTATATTGATAAAAACGTGGAAGTGAAAGCGTTGTTGTAATGAAACTTGTTCCTGTTTTGTAATATGTGTAGGACTTTCAGCTGAAAAGAGCTTGACAAATGTAAAGAAATGGATGATTTATGAAAAATTTCACTTGTGTTGGAACAACAGGAAAACATTTGGTAAAATAAGTGCATTACTTTACAATGTGAACATTGTGTTTGGTTAAATGATTACTCAGAGTTGTTCAAATCCATCCTTATTCATTCATTTCACCGTATTAAAGACATGTAGGTCAATTTAAAATAAATAGATAAATAGAATACTGTTACGAAGCATTTTGGCACCTTCCTACAAAAACTGACTCAAACCAACCTTTAGGATCTTACGTTGTGTTTCCACAGTTAACCTCACCCTTACCCGACTTATTGGCTGGATAGCGATAGATAAGTCAGCTATATAATAATGTGCTGTCATAGCAGCGCCATGCCTTCAATTATAACAAAGAGCATTGAGACGCAGAAACAAAGGTGGAGAATTTCTTGTCAGATTGTTTTACACAACAACAAAATCCCACAGTATATTTAGACATGATGCTGCTTTGCTTAGTGCCGACGGATTTCAGTGTCAAGTTTCACTCTTTTGGGTCAGATTAGTAAGATTGGGACCCCAACAGAAAGGTCCCAAAAAAAGTAGGTCTGTTTGGATTGGATATTCTGGCACCCGCCCCAGTTGTTTCCTGGGGAAGCACAAAAAAATGTACACCAAACCTTCCCGTACTAACCCAGAACTTTATTGGAACTTTAAAGCATCAACATTGAACTTTTCCACATTTTCACACTTTTGCGCCCCTTAATTAAGGGTAATTGGCAACTGTCTTGTATCCTCTCTCTTCTCTGAGCTCTCTCCAGCCAGTAAAAGTCAATTAGGTGTTGTTTCACATCTTGTTCTGTCACTTTCTTTCTTATCCTCGTGTCCTCTGATATTGTCCTTTTGCATTTCGTGGTTGAATTAGCCTTGATACGCGCTCAAAATGGGCAATGGGAATGCAATGAGAAGTTGTTGAGAGTGGTTTCTCAGTTTCAGCATACTACTCGAGGGTAATGGTGGCCCCAGGAATATGAATAATCATTGTGTGCCATTCAAACGAATGAAAGCACTGGGTTAGCTCGGTTAGCTCTTGGCTACAGGTAGCTCACAGCCCCCCTCTCACAGCTCCAACTCTTTGCCCATTTTTGTATATTCCGGGAGTGACGAGACGTGTGATGCGGCCAAGATGGCGACAGTGGGATCCGCACCGAGTTTCATTTCAGCTCTTCAGAAACCTAAGGGTTACATCACAGCGGCTTCATCCATCTTTTAATAGACAGTCTATGATATAAACACACATGTGGCTGTTTTTGATGTGAACACCTGCTGAATCCACATCTGTTAACAGTCTCCAAATGTCCCATTTCTTCCTGTGTTTGTTTATTTCTATACTGCTGAGCTCTTTTAGGAACTTGTTTAGACAAAGGCTATATATTTTACTTTCAAATTGGCTGATGGATTCAAACTTGAAAATGAAGTATAGACCTCATTGATGTGAAACAGAGATTATGTTGATCTTTAAGTGCTTAAACCAAACAAAGTCCACAATAATGGGAATACCATTTATTCTTAACAGAGAAGCGCTTGTATTAACAATCCTAAATGCATTGATACTGCCATTTGTATTGCAATGTCATTTCTCTTGTTTACAGATTATAAACTGAATATTAAACAACTCTTTGCTCAGTGCATAACTTTTATTCATGTTTTATATTTAAACAACAACAAAAAACAATAAAACATCTTGGTTGGAATGCATAAAGTTAGCATCAAATTATTTTACCTAGGAGCAGTTTTTAGGACATTTTGATTTACTTTTCAAAGTTTATATGGACCGTTTGGCAAACTGACCTATAAGTTGAAAGAATAAGGAAACGTACACTTTTAATTCCAAATGATTTATGTACCCGGGGAAAGTAAAGAAAAGATCTATTAAAAATGACATACCATGCAATTTGTTAAATGTTATCAGTCTTGCATTGTTTGGGAGGAATTTTGACCCATTCTTGTTTTTAGTGTTCCTTCAGTTCAGGTTTGCAGCACTGATTTAATTAAGATGAAATCAACTGGACATTTTGGACTCTTGGCCAAACATCAGAAAGGTGTGGAGACTGCTGAACGGTCAAGACTTGAGGATTTGCAACTGGATCTGGGAGCAATAGGGATGATTTCAGGTAGCATTTTACTGTGTTCGCAACAGGATGAAGGCTGCAGCTATGCTACAGGGGAGAAAATCCAATCTGCAGGAGAAGGAAGACTCTTTGAAAGCTGGGCAATTGGTTCATCTTCAAGACCATCCCATTAGAGGACATAATAAAATCCTAGATGTCTGGAACTCAGTGATTTATAGGACGAAAAAAAAAAATCAGTAAGTCCTTGTAGTAGGAGGGGTTGTGTATTCAGTACACTCATATAATCCTGATCTAGTATATCTTGTGCATCAAATCCAGTTAAACATCGATTAAAAAACTATTATGGCAATACAATAAATAAAGAAATATAGAACAAATCACCTAGCTGAGACCAAATTAACACTGTCAATAAAAATCTATAAATCTATAAATATTAAGAGATCTGACAAGTGTATTGAAACAATCGGTTGCAGGCAAAACATCTGTGGCTAATATCCTGAAGGAAAAAAGGGGTTACCCTTATTGCCTCCTCAGGCACTAAAAAAAAATAAAAAATCATTATTATTTTTAAGTGAACATTGTGGCTGTGTTATTGCTAGTGGCATGAATTTTTGCAATAACACTTCTTTTTAGTCTTTTCTTTTTAAAAATACAGTGTCTGTTTTGCATATATTTTATACTCAGTGATTTTGCACCCTTTTCTGACCTTTGTGGCCAAAAATGTCCATCCACAAAAACTGCCATATAATCATTGTACTGAACTTCAATATTTTTTTTTGTTTTTCTGTCATAAAACAACTAATTTTCAATCAAATACCTCCGTACCTGCTCAAAACTACCAAACATTCAACTATTTTCAGGATTTTTAAATTTATGAATGACTGCCTTATTGATAACAAAACCCCACAAAAACGGATATATTTTCTGAATAATAGATAGTATAGGGGATGAGTGTTTAGTGGTGATTAGAGTCTTGGATACGCAAAAAAATAGTAACAAAATTTATGTGATTGCATTTATATTTTTTAGTGTCAGATAATCATTCTGGGGGACTTTTGCAAAAATCTGCTATAAAATCATCATACATCAATATTTAACCATTTTAATACTTCAACTTTTTAAATGCCAGTTTCATTATGCAAATGATTAATTAACTGAAAAAGAACATAGAAAATATGAATTATTATATATAGATTGATATTACCAGCATGGGGCTTTGGTGGTAATTAGAATCTTGGATATGTCAAAGATAAGCAGCAAAATTGATTTGATTTTTATTTATATTTTTCATGTAGCGTCAGATACTCCCTCTGGTAACCTTCATGGCCAAAAATGCCCCATTGGCTTCCATTAAAATAACCTATTTTAATCTCAGAGTCTTTGCAGTTTAAAACTGCATTCTTCAATGTCAGCATTTCATTTGGAAGAAAAATAGTGATATTTGACATTTTTACTGGATTCAACCAGATTCAACTGTTTGCCCAATGTAGGCAGATGCAGGAAATCCTTGTATTTTTGCCAATTATATTATGGAGCCACCAGTCAGAGAATACTAGATTTGAGTAGGGCACAAAAGTGAACTGATCTAGAAGAATTAATTTACTTAATTTACCTTTTGCTGAACAACAGATTTCTACACAGTATGGTAAGACTATTTTACCCTTAACTACCTATGAAAAAATCTTCGACTTAAGCTGACTTGGCCTTCAAGAAAGAGTAGACAATTAAAACCATGATATAAAAATCTCAGTCTCTTTAAAATGCTTAAATCCATACGCTATACTTTAAAGTTAAGAATCCAGCATACACCTCCTCCAGCTCCTGTCAGTCTGTGCACACCACTTCTTTGTGTGCCCTTTAAATACTCTCAGGTCTGGACATCTATTGACAAGTCATGGGTGTGGCTTTGTGGCAGTGTGCAACCCAGTTCCTGCACATTACACTTGGAATCATTGTCATGACCCAATATGGGCCAAGCTTAGATCACAGACTCTTCTTTTTGCCTCATGTTTGACTCCAGAATACTTTGTATATGAGGTCATGGTCAACTCAGTGACTCCCAAGATGCACAGGTCCAAATCTTCACCGGAAAGTTTACTGAGAGACAAACCAGCACATTTAAAAAGAAATTATGGAAACAATATGAAGCAATACCTGCCGTGTTTTTCTAACATTGCACAGAAAATTATTGTTAAATGGCCACACCAGAGCAGACAAAAGAATTTTCAGTCATACCTGTGAAGCTATGCTCCGTGGAAACAAACTCCTGCTGCATAAACAGGTAATCAACAGTAATTAGTGCGAAAATGACATAACATCAACACATTTGTTGGGTTTCAGGCTTGAAAGTTGTTAAATGAGTGGATTTTGAGAGGAGTGCAGCGACAAAGCAGTCTATGGGCAAGGAATAAAATTCTGAAAAGAGGAAGAAAATAGTGGCAAAGGTCGGCAGGAGCATTGAGGGGATAAGGCTTAGAGGACAGGGCCTGACAGGTGCAATCAGATGTGTCACACAGCCATGGAAAAGTGGATGTCGGAGCAGCTGCAGGGGGCTGCTATAAGCATGTCACAGCCAATCAGGAGGGTTGACAAAGAGCTGTTGAGTGTTTGGGCACCGGGGGAGGGTTTGTATCTCTCTACGGTGAGCCCATTAAAGCTGACAAGGCCGAAGTATTGGTGCGATCAGGGCAACAAACACAGGTGGTGGAAAATGGTTCAACATATGTGAGAGGGTGGGGTTTATTAGGGGAATGCAAATCAAGTTTTTTTTGTATTCAAAAGAGGTAAGAGGAAGGATTGGGTTTGCTCAGAGCAGTTGGCTTTCTCACAACCTGTATTAGTTTATGTCTGGACTTGCAGGCTGTGAAGCCACTTGTTCGTGTCTGTCACTTCAGTAAGCAGATGTTGAATGGAAGATAAAGCTTTAGTTTATGAGCTGTGGTTAGGCCACCAGGGCCAAACACACAATATCTCTTTGTGTGGCAGGAACATGTTTCCTTTGGGCCCCTCTGGGCCTCTCAGTCTGTAGAGAAGTGTTTAAAAGCTGTTAGTTACAGGCCAACAGATTGGCAGATTTTTGTAAGAAAGTTGTAAGATAAAAAAACCTGCTTCATACTAAACACTTGGGCTTCCATGTAATTATCATTTTCATACCTGCAGTAGGACTAATTGGGTTTTTTGGCCGCTTGAGAGCAGCAGAAACAAGATGTGAAATGAAAATGTATTATATTTTTAGAAGCTGGTGATCTGGAAAGATTGTTAATAAACAGTTTATTATTCACATAATGCAGTTTGCGGGTTCTGTATTATTGGTCATTTAATAACTACTCCCAAAGGGATTTTTGTTTATGTCTTTATTATATTTAGCATTCAAAGAACTGTTCAAAAGTCTTTAGTCACCTCATTCTTTAATATTTAGTTTTCGTATTTGGAAATACAGGAAATAAGTGCAACAATCTAATGAAATGTGCGCATACATAAACTGAAATACAGAGCACAAGGCAAAAAGAGTTTGTACAATTCTTGTCCAAAGAGCTTCAAAGACAATATTTGGTGTGTGGAGCTTTACTCTTAAACCCTCTTAAAAAAGCTTTCTTATAATTTCTTTAAGTAATCTTCAGGATTAGCTCTTCAGGCTCTGTCGCTGTTCTCTGTCAAGATGATCCCACACTATTCAAGAGAGGATTCTTCACTCCATCAGACCTGATGTTACCAATTTTTCAGTCCACTTCTTGTGTCATTTGGCAACTTCAGCCTTTACTTCTTGTTTCTCTCCTTAAGAAGTTAGCAAACAACAGCTGGTCCAGACGCATCTCTGAGATCCTTTTTTCCCTATGAACCAATTTCTGATACTATTTTTTTTTCCTGTATATAATTTTAGACTGGAACTTCTTTTGTCCTTAAATAGGGAAGTCGTATAACCCCACCCTCCACAGCCCTTTTCCCCTCTAAAAGCCCTCGAACAAATGAAACCTCTCCAACGTTTGCTTTCCCTGAAGACAATGTGAAACCCGGCTGAGTGGGTGCAATAATAATCTGTAGGTTACCTGTATTCATTTCATTTAACCTAATCTTGTTGTAGTATTTACTTTGTTTCTACGCATCCTGTTATTTCAGCCAAATCATCCACCAAGCGATCCATTGCTCCCATTATGTAACAATAAACTGGTGGAACTGAGTCTGGAATCCTGTTTAAATGTGCACATCACATGAGATGTCCAGAAAACCAGCCCTGCTTAACTGCTGCGCAGATTTTTTCAGTCATGTTTTCATTTCTGTAAACTAAGTCTCCAATCAGTGACAATAAATGACTAAACTAATAAAATTAGGACTCAAAATCAGGAAAATGAGCAGCGCTCTCTGATCTGTGCTGGTAGGGGTGTGCCTGCACAACATCCTGAATGGCGGATCTCAGCTGCACTCACGGGACAAACGAAGAGGAGTCTGTTTTAACCGAAGCAAACTGCTTTGATATGAAATCTCAAATAAACTCTGCAGACATGAAATGTTTCGGTTTCCTTCCAGTTGTCAAATTGTGCAACTGACATTTTCATGGTGTTTGTTTTTTCCTGACTGCCAAAGATTGAGCAAATTACATTGGAGCAATGTAAGCTCGCCAGCCGGGTTACTGAGAGACCGGGCCCAGTAGCCATAGCAGTGTGATAAACTGCTGAGCCCAGCTACCTCATATAAAGGCAGATAATGAACCACCTATCATAAAATGAATCCACTGAGCATTCACAGACTGTAGTAACTCCAGAATCTTCAGTTCTCTGAATGAATGTGCAACCCTAAAACCTCTAGTGTGGTGTTGATTCTCCGGAAAATTAATCCAGTATTTCCAGGACATGCACATACGGTCTGTAACTACTGCAGCAGGAGATGGTTAACCTGACAGTTCCCTCCATCATGTATAAATCTGATTCTCTGAGCTGGATGCCAGATCTGTGATGGTGATGTGTTTCAGCTTCACAAATGTTTTGTTTTTTCTTGTTTTCATTATTCTTCTGCATCTGAGTAGCAATAAAAGTTCTGTAAACTTAAGTTTGGTGTTGGAGGCCTATCCCTAAGATTTCAGTATACTGGAATAAGTTTCTTTTCCTTTTGAGGAAGAAGAATGGTCAAAACAAACAAAAAAACAGCCCTTAGATTAAGAAGACTGATCTTTCATTAAAGGATTTGTTTGAACTCGGATGTGAAGAATTATCAGTCTACAGTTATTTTAATATCCTTTTTAAGTCAAGGCCCATACAAAGGAGTTGCTGCTGCATGTTTGACAAATTAATTAAAACTGTTTTTTCTGATAATACTGCACAGACATCATGGAAAAATAGTCTAAACTGGAATTTCAAGTAGTGTTTCTCTGTCATTGCTTAATGCAGTAGTGTGCTGTTCAGTAATAAATAAAAAAAACAACTCAAAGATAATACTAAAAATGGCCATTATTAAGACCCAGAAACAGAATATTCCAATTATGAAGCAAAAAAATTTACTCCAAAAGGTTTGGAGCTTCACATTGAAGTATAGTTTTAAATGCAAACAAGCTTTAAGGTATATGGAAAAGATTTGTGTTAATGGCGTCAAGAGAAAATGTCCGTTTTGTGTCGGCTGACTTAGTCACAAAGTGCTGAGATGCAACAGAATTAAAATTATCTTGTTTCTTAGAAGACATATGAAGTGTCTCCAGTTGACAGTGACACTGTTTTGTGGTTCACTGTAAAGGCAAAGGTTAGGCTGTTGAAAAAGGGTCATCCATACACTGGAAAATGTAAGAGAAGGAACTGCTTGTTGCTGCTTTCAACCCAACACTTCAACAACAGGTTGTAAAGCCTGAATAAGGACAAAAGCAAACATTAACAGATGAAATGTTGATAAAAATGGAGGATTCAGTGCGGGTGACACAGTCAGTGACTTTAAAACAGTCCACACCAGTTTATCTCGTTCATCCGTGACTGGGAATGGTCACAATGACACTCCTACCACTATGCAAAGACAAATATGCTTAATAATCATCACTGTGTTGGAGACTCTGTTTGGGTATTTTGGCCCATTTCATTATGGAAGCCAAGTTTTTACAGCAAAGATTTTGTATAAGAAATTTGGGTTGTGATGCAATTATTCCCCATATTCATAAGCAGGATGGCTTGTAGACCTTCAAGTGGTGTCAGAGTTCAAAGTGGATGGCTGTGATCAAGCACAGCTTCATCATTTTTCTGTGCCAGTGGAGAATATTGAACAGCGTCTTACTGGACATCAGGGTGTGACAGTTGTCCAATATTTGTAAATTTTCATTCACTTTACACCTCTCACTACTCCTGGGACAGCAGGACTTATAAAACAAACATTTTAGGTTTTTACTGAAGTAAAAGGCCTGAGTCACCTCCTCTTCCACCAGCTATGAGTATAAAAGAATGATAATACTTACTAGTGCGCGAACCGTTTATTTGCCATTTTTTTAACCAAAAAGTTTTGTAATTACATCCAATTGAAGATTATTGAAGTTAAATATTCATATATTCTGTATGTAGGCCATGTTGAGTTGCTGTATTTTTCCTGAGGAGAAGTTTTTTCACACTCTTCTGTGCGGCCAGATGCATTGTCATCCTGAAAAATGTCCTCTGCATCTCTTAAACTGTGAAATGTGAAAAATGTCCCAAGTCTAAAAGTACATTTATTTTACCGTAGAGATAACAACTGCCATCTCCCTGGTTCTTTATCTGACAAGTAACAATCATAAATGAGTGTAGAAATCTGCTTGTTTTCACAGGCAGTCCTCCTTAGACACTCATCAACCACTTTAGTTTAACCTGTTCAATTACTAGTTAATAAAACGAACTCATCAGCCAATCACATGAAAGCAGCTCAGTACAATTAGGAATATAGACATGGTCAAGATAATTTGATAAAATAAAAACAAGCAGCAGAATGGGGAAGAAAAGAGGTTTAAGTAGCTTTGAACATGGCATGGTTTGTTGAACAAGACAATGACACTTTTTTTTTTATCAATAAATGACAATGAGAGTTAATTCATTACCGATTGTTATAAATACTTTGCTCTGAAATTACCACACAGTGAGATTTAAAAAAATCCTGTATAGAAAGAAAAAAGAGGATCAAGATGTGTCGATAACTGGTGAATAAACTGGTGTCTAGAGATTTCCAGCCCTGCCTGGTATCTAAATGGTTCTGAGCTGACTGGATATGTGCTTTGGACAGATGGAAGATCTTATATTAGAGTAATTTTAATCCAGACTGTTCCCAGTAATCAGCACATCTTCTCTTTTCCTTTTCAACTGATGCATCTGAACAAGGACAATGAATAAGCAAACACATCATAAAACTTCCACCATATGTTTAGCAGCAGGAACTAAACAGTGTTTAGGGTTGAATGCTGCTCCCTCCCTTCTCCAAACTCCAAACATGTGTCCCACCAGCGCCTGTTCTGTCCCACTACACCAAAGGACAAACTAATTTCCTTATTCAAATGGTCACAGGGCAACTTTATACCAGAGATCCAGCAGTTTATTATTTAAATAAACTTCTTTTTGAGGTCTGGATTAATCTATTTCCCATGTGAAAAAAAACAACACATTCATTTGTTACATAAAGTGTCAGAGTCCCGCCCTCCGGATTAATCTTAAAAACTTTAGCCCTGCTCCCTGGACTTTAAGGAACATGGAAGTGTGTGGATGTGTGCAGTCAGTAAAAAGTTGTTTACAATCACAGGTGATGATTCTCTGAGCAATCGGAGCGCTGCAGTATTTCAATGTCAGCCAAACAGTATCGGCTCCGCATGCCTGGAGCCAAAGCTGAGGTAGTACCAAAACATGTATTGACTGGTTCCAATGCAAGCCAATACTGAGCTGATATCATACGGTGCTTCACCATGGACTGAAGAATTTCAAGTCAGGTGGGGTTCAGGTGTGGGAAAAAAAACAAACTCAGACTGTTTCTTTTTTTTCTCTTTTTTTCTCTAAGATTTTTTCCCAATTTCAATATGTTTTACATTGTTGGCTTATTAATAAGAATAAGAATAAGAATAAGAATAAGAATAAGAATAAGAATAAGAATAAGAATAAGAATAAGAATAAGAATAA
>JBBBVU010000014.1:5009171-5036599 GCA_037177055.1 Atherinosoma microstoma
CACACACACACACACACACACACACACACACACACACACACACACACACACACACACACACACACACACACACTTGAGCTCTGTCTTTCTCTTTCTGACATTGTGCTGAGCTGTTCGGCATTCAGTCTAGGTGGGGCTTTTTGGCCCTGTACAACGTCGACTGAGTCAGGATGGAGAGATGAGGATGGGGCATCCCACTCACCCTCTGCACGGCCGGAGACACTGCTGCTCTGCTGTCATGGCAACAGCAGCAGTCACCATAGCCAGCATGGGCCCATAATGCATAGGCCAGGAGGAGTCACACACACACATTCACACACAATGAGAGCACGATACATCACAGGAAACTGCACAGATGAAACGATTACTGATCATAAATGTACTGGTTCTTTCTCAAACATCTGTACACATGTAAACATAAACAAAACAACTTTGTGGGCTCTTACGTGAGTGGGAAAAATGGCTGTTCTTTGTTTCCAATGCAGTTTGTCTTGCTTAGATGTTACACTTTGACAATTAAATCAATTTATTATTCTAAGGTTTATACAAAATGCAACCTTCAAGCACCTTTTGTCCATATTACGTTGATACAGAAGAGTTGCATCATGTTTTGCTGCACTTTTTCTGCACCACTGCATTTATGATGGACAAAAATATCTTCTTAATCAGCTATTTTATCAGCCTCCAATATCTGCATGACATAGTTCATATTTCACATCACCAATCAGTGTTTTTTCCTTCTTCTCCTCCCGTGTCTCCAAATCGGACATCTTCACCGTGCCTTCGTAAACCGAAGGCTTTGCTGCAAATTAGCAGTTACCACTGTAATGCAGATCTGCGCGCGCGTGTTTTTTTTTTCTTTTTTTTTTTTGACGTGGTAGGGTTTAAGTCGACAGTGTCAGCCATTCAAACAGGTGTGAGGAGCAGAGACGGTCCCAGGTGGCGCATGTTGATCGGATACGTGGCTACATAGGAGCACGTTATAAACATCTTTGCGCTCTTTTAAAGGGTTGAGCAACCCGCATCCGAAAATAGTGTTAGCTGTTAGAAAGTAGGTCGATAGGAACTGAGAACGACGGTTGTTTCAACGCTTTTGTCTGTGTTCTTTGTTGTTTTGCGAGGACTGTGGGTTTTTTCGTTTTCTTTTTTTTTCTTTCTTCTTTTTTTCTTCTTCCTATAGCCCACCCTTGAGTGGAGCGTTTTACGCACAGGTGGGAGATACCCGCTCAGCATAGGACAGCCCCCCTCTCTGCTCCTCAGCGGATGATGTGAGGAAGTGACATTTTTCAGCGCTGCGGTTCGGGACACCACGGCTTCCTCTGCAAACAGGTGTTCTGCTCTCTGGGTCACTTTTACTAGGAAACCGCAGGGAGGTATCACGTCCTATTTCCCGATCAGAGACGCGGGACAGCAGGGACCAGAGCAGGAAAATTAGACCCGTTCAAGTCTCTTCTTTATTAGCCTGGGCTGTTTGAACGGGTTCAGACAGAGAGAGAGAGAGAGAGAAGGGAAGAGAGAGAGAGAGGAAGAGAGAGAGAAAGAGGGGGGGGGAGCGATGGCAACGAAAAAGGCGTGCGTGGATGCGCCCAAAAGGAGCCGGAGTCCGGTCGTGTTGGAGGCTGAGATGTTCAGAGAATTTCAGGACTGGTGTCTCCGAACTTATGGAGACTCCGGTAAAACAAAGACCGTCACCCGGCGAAAATATAACAAAATCATGCAGACACTGTTGCAGAACGACGAGTCGGACGGCGTGTATGTCGAAAACAGCCACATCAACGCCAAATTCAAATTTTGGGTGAAGTCCAAAGGATTTCAGGTCGGGACCAACGTTCTGGGAGAGCACAACAAGAAAGGAGCCCCGGGGAAACCCGTCCTATATGTCCCGGTCAAGTCAACGGTAAAGTGTGTGTGTGTATGTGCATTTGTTTGTGTGTATGTCACTGGAGAGAACGTGCGTGTACACGCTCACGAGATGTCCCGTTGCCGTCTATAAGTTGTTATCATTTTAAGGCTGCGTCCACGCACCTGTCACACGGAAAACATGACGACTTGTAATGTTTTGTGGTCCCGTCTCTCGTTCATCGTTCCCATTAAAGCCTCACTTTGTCCATATCCCAACCAGAACAGCCCCTACTCTCATCCCTTGCTGCCATAGCAACGCCGGTGCCTCCTGGCAATCGCAATTCTAAAAGGTAGACTATCACGCTAGCCATCTCGCCAGTGGGGTTGAAGTCCTGTCAGCAGCAGTTCTACCGGCTGCAGAGCACGAGATGATTGACTAATGACAGCATTTTGTTTCTGTTGCTGTTTGGGTCTCGTGTAACCTGGTATGGTGATGTTGTGCGCGCGCATGTGGATGCAGAGGCATGTTGGAGGGTGTCGGGTATGTTAGGGTACTCTGGCGTGGGTTGAGGGACTACAGGCTGCTAAAGCCAACTTAAGAAATAAAAAAGAATCTCTGCTGTGGAGCTCAGCAGGTTTTGATTGTCAGCAATTCATCAAAAGGCACGCGCCCTCACTGTCCCATCTAAACCGAGAGACACGCACCGTGTCCGTGCGTCATTAAGATGGTTTGTCTGCCTCTGGGAAAGCAAATATATGCTTCTAAATGTCTCATATATCAGATATTTTCATGAAAAATCATGATGTAGGCTGCTAGACGTGTCCCCCCCCCCCAGCCCCCCACCACCACCACTCCACTTTTCATTGTCCTGGGCATGATGCGGGTCGGCTCGCAGGCACTCGTTGCTCTGGCAACACCTGTGCAGTCCAGGATAGCCTGCCTGCCTCTCTGCCGCATTTTATAATGTAGGTTACATTCTGACACGAACCTCTGAAATCCAGTTTAAGAGAGAGAAATGTTTGAAAAAAATATGTATATTTAATTTAACAGATAGTAACTGCGCGTAATTGGTGACCACGTGAGGGGCTGTGGCGGAAACAAAAGGGTCTGCTCGGGACTGATGGCGACATACGCCCACGGTCGGTGCTCTGACTTCACTCCCCTGTGTTTCTGGGTGATGGGTGGTGATATCTCTTTTGGTGAAATGGATGTCAGGTCACATCCGTCCAGCTGTGAGGCAGAAGGCAAGCTTAGGGTTAACGCAGGTTTTTTCTTTTCTCCTTCTCCTTCTCTTTTCTTTTCTTTTTTTTTTTTTGAAAAATCGAACTAGCAAGATAAACATGTTCATGATGAACTGCCAGCCAGTGCCCCAGCAGCTCGCTTTGTGCATGTCCATGTCTATGTATGTATGATCCTTTGGCCTGCTGTGCCAGCAAGGAGACAACCACCATCTTAAACAAGCGCCTTAGGGACTGATATCCCCTCCTCCTCCTCCTTCCTACCCCACACCCACCCTCAGCTGGGACAGAGTCTCATTGGACTGCAAAGAGCAGGAGCAGATTTTGTGTTAACAAACTGGAGGAGATATTAGCCCGGATTAGGGACTGAGCCCTTTGGTTTGAGCTGAATAGCACTGATCCCCCTCCACAGGTGTTTTACCTGTGTGAATGAACAATTTAGATTTGGGCCAACTGCTTTTACAAACCTCCTCTAATCTCTACTCAATATTATGTTTCCCCTCTGGGCAAGAGGGCAGGTGTGATCGGTCTCTGCAGGTGCAGATGGTGCCTGAAATGTGTTGATGATTAGTTTCTGTCTCTGACTTTTGCCATTTCTTGCTGTTTTGTTGATATAAACTCTTAAATTTCATTTTTGCTCATTACATTTATCAGTGTTGTTTCTCTCTAAGGGCCATTTAACAGGAGCCAAGCTGAAATAGCTCTTTGAGGCCGAGTCAAACCAAATATAAGCGGAGAAAGGCAGAGTTTTCCTAAAAATAAATATAGCTTACTGCCTTCTGAGAGGAGTGCACATGCTTTGTAGCTAATATCATAAGGCAGGGGAAGCCTCCCCCTGACTCAGGTCCACTTGGGAAATTTAAACAACAAACAAAATATCAGCCAACACAAGCTGCCTCTTAATGATGAGTCAGAGGCCACAAATCAAACAATATACATGCATGTGATTGTATTAGAAGGCAAGATTTTTTCTTTATTCGGCTTGTGTTTGTGGGCCTTATAAATAGGCCCTCCAGGGCCAGTGGAAAAGTGACACAAACGTGCAAAGGCGCGCGCACAATGGTCAGTGTCTGCTCACAGGGCTGCAGGGCCGGGGGCGTGTCTCTGGTGCTGGAGCACTGGAAGCCCCGCTGCAGCTGCTCCCAGGGTGTGCCAAGTTTCTGTATGGGGGCAGGCATGGGGCTAAATGACGGGAGGCTGGGTGGGGGTAGGGGATGGATGATGCCTGATGTGCAGACAGAGAGGGTCTCTTCTGTGCGCCGGCGAAGCACACAAGGCAGCTTTAGTGTGTGGCGGGACAGAAAGGCAGGGCACAGGCAGCACAGGCTCAGTGTGGGGCGCCTCTTTTCAAGCCGGACACAGAATCATTTTCTCCCTGTGTTTTCTGTCCATCTCTTTCCTCCCGCTCGCGCTGTCTCGCCCCTGCCAGTGCTCGGAGAATCCTGCAGGCCTCAGTGTGGAGATGCAACCTCGTTTAGCTCCCATTATGCCCTGATTAGAGGACGCTACAGAGCAGGAGGGGACCAGAAACAGACACAAAGATGCATCACAGAATTGAGCCTTTCTCCGAGTCCAGACCATTTCAAAAGAAACACCAAAACACTCTTTGTATTTTCTTTTGGGTTGATATGGCCATTGTGCTGAAAATGATGAAATATAACAAACTGTTGCTTTTTGTTACCATGCCAACTGAAATCTTTAAATATCTTTTCACTTCTCACACAACTAGGTTTAGGTGGACATCAATCTTAAACAAAAATTATGTGGCGTTTCATAGTGATAACAGGATGTGTATAGTCTTCCTTTGACCATATCAAAAAAATAAATAAAAATGAAAGAAGTGGCCTGAATTTGTAATGTCTGATATTTAATCGGCAGAAAATTGACAACTAAAGCTGCAGGGACCCAGAAAAATCTCATTTTCGTAATTCATTTTTGGGATGTGTAGCTTTTTTAATTAACCGGTAAAAGCTGCATTTACAGAATAATGACTCAGTCGGCTAAGAAGTTGCAACTCTTGGAAAAAAGAACGAGAAATTCTCTGTTTTTTTGCTTCTGAAATATGAGAATATGTAATTTTTCTTTGTAGTCAATTACAAAGGGACATTAAAGCACTTTATAAGAATATTTTCTTATATAGTTTCAATAGTTGGCATTAAAAATCCAATACTTGCAACTATTAAGTGGCAGGATGGGATGCAAAGAGTTTCTCCAACTGGAAGCTTTGAAATGCTATCATTTTATAAAATAAAGATTCATCTTGGGACGTCCCCTCCTTGTATACAAATCACAAAATGCTGTTCCAAATCTTTGTCTTGGAAAATAGGCCCTAAATGTTTATGCCTCACATCAGATAGCACAGGGAACATCATCATTATTATCTGATTAATTAGTCCGCATTTCCCCTGAGAGCCCGTCTTTTGTGGAAGGGCCACAGAGTCAAAAGAATACTGGCCCTATTATTCAGCAGCATTTGCATTAATGCTATTTCTGCATCGAGGATCTCTAACGCTTTTGTCCAGCGGTTTTTGTCTGGTTTCTCTCTGGCAGAGCTGATTAGGAGCAACACATGGGCTCACACTCATGGGTTCAAATGGCAAAATGTTTGCTAGGCCAAACAGAATTCACCTCAGCTGTACTCATCTCATCTGACCTGCAGAAAATGTACCTGAGCATGTGTGCCGGTGATTGGTTCGTTTCCTCGTTGGGGCACTTAAAGGTGGAGATGCGCCCGTCTGAGGGCAGGGACTCCTCTTTGTTAGACAACAGTTCTATAAAGATACATCCAGAAAGTTTATGTCGGGATGTCTTCTCTTGGTCATTTCACATGTTGCCAAGCTACTGGTACTAACTGTAGGTGATTGACAAAATCCATAGCGCCCGTATATGGTGTTCTGCACGTGTATGTGCGCTGGTACAAAGAGGGGGTCGCTGATCGCATGCTCTGTGTTTCCTCCCTTCAGCACTCTCTCTGTTGCCATGGAGAGACCGTTCTTTGCTTTCCCATAGGAGGAGAAATTAACACCATTTTTAACTGGCCTGGGGGCCTCCCCCCTGTGTGGGAGATAGTCTGAATTGTGCTCCACATGCACACACTCACACACTCGCCGTTTTTAAGATGGCAATAATCTCCCCAGCACACCGCTTCTGTCATTTTTAATACCTTCGCAAGGCCGACGTTTAACGAACTGGGACAGTGTAATAATGGCTTGAAAATGGCGAGGTGGACTCTGGGATGTGATGATGATGTATGTGCCAGTCATTTACATACCGTTTTGAGCCAGTGACTGGAACGTCAACAGTGCCAGTGGGACTGTCTGTGTCTCCGGCTCGGTGGGACATTGTGGGGATGTCACACACTCTATCAAATAATGTTTATCACGGGAGCTGCCGAGAGAGAAGCGCACACACATACAGACACACACATACCCAGACGTCGGACAGAGGGGTTGAGCTCGGTGCACCTAATGTGGATTTAATGACGGGGCTTTATGAACTGAAGCAGGGTGTAGAGGATGGTGGTGGAGAGAGGAGAGAAAGAGGAGGATGAGGTCTTATATATATATATATAAAGTAGTAGGGATGTTGTTGGGTAGATGGTCTTTTTTATCCCAGTTTGCTGTCATATAAACCTTTACCTTGCGCTGTTGTCTCCCCCGTGGCGCACACACATAAACACACACAGCCAGGAGAAACAAGGCTTGTCCCATTTATGTGTTCATTAGCTAGTTGACAGATTTACAGAGGGAAGATGGGACTTTAAAAGATGACCTGTTGTCACATCTGCAGTGAGATAATCTGAGTCATGAGTATTGTTGACACAGCCATCTTCGCTCCCTCCTCGCACGCACAATTCCACCCAGAAAGCACCTGAACACACGTCTCCCCCTTAAGCTACTTATTGTGAAAGAGAAAATCTCCATCTATTTGCTGCTTGACTCTAAAAGTTAAGTTCAAAGCCGCATTTTCTGCATTTCAGATTTTTGCTTGTCACACTCATCTGCTCAGAGACGGAGCTAATTTCTTGTGCGGCGCATCTTCTCTATCTTTGCCGGCCTGTCTTTGTGACCCAGCTGCTTCCCCCGTGAACCTCCCCCCACCACCTCCTCCTCCTCCTCCTCCTCCTCCTCCTCCTCCTCCTGACCTGCGTGTGTGTGCAGGACTGCTCCTCTCTCCCCTCGCCAGCTCACTGCTATAATATGTGTGTGTGTGAGAGAGAGAGACTGCCAGCGGGGGTGGGGGCAGCAGACTCAACCCCTCCAGTCTCCTAGCAACAGAGCGGTTTGGTGCGGGACAGGGGGAGGCGCAGGGGATGGGGGCTGGTTGTACAGTGACTGGGGAGAGCAAAGTCCTATGGGATTAGAAGGCTGGAGAGAAGGAGGAAAGGAGAAGGATGGTCAGAGTTCTGCTGTTATGTTGACGGTTAGGGATGCTACCAAGTTTCCTTTGGCCCATAAAGTGGCATGCTGCTGTGGAGACCAAATATCTACAGAGCAGCTCAACAGCTGTTCTCCACTAAGGAGCTCCAGCTACGGGCTCTTCCTGGCAGACTTATAGCGCACTAAAACACACTTAAAGCATGCTGTGTTTAGAGATGAATGCTAAACTCCCTGTTGACTTGTGTTTGAAAACAGAACTTATTGGTGCACACAGGCCTGAGAAGACCTTCAAAGGAAGAAATGCAGTTTTTGGCTGCAGGTTATATTCAAAGAGTCCACAAAACTAAAAACAAATCCTTCTATTTCAAGCTTGAATGAAACTATTTGCAGTTTTTATTGGGTTTTCTCACAGTAAACTGAATGTAGTATTGTTTTGGACTCTTGGCCGACAAAAAGTAGAGATTTAAGGAGCTTCATCTTGAACTTTTCATTGGGATTTTCCTTAAATTTGATTGCAGATCTTGTAAAGAAACGTAGTTGCAAAAGCATTGAAAATGTTTGGACTCGTGCTTCAGCACCGGGGTTGCAATATTATGTATCGATTCAGGCCAGAGAAAATGCTCCCAGCTGAATATCCTGTGTGCATGTTGGGTATTTTGCTGAGGGATGCGGCAGCGATGTGGGTGCATCGCACACCCCACAGTTGTATGAGATTATCCAAATCCAGCGTGAATGGACCTGACACCATTGTCCCAAGCAGCAGCAGCAGCAGCAGCAGCAACAGCAGCAGCGGCAGTGGTGATGTCACCATGGGAAAGATGATGATACTTCCAAGCGCGATAGATTACAGCTGTGATGATGAGGCGGAGGGTCGCTATTATTTCATTTATTATCATTACATGTAGCCCGTGCTGACAGGGGGAGAGCAACTGGAGTAGAGAAGGAGGGAGAAAGAGAGAGAGAGTGAGGGGCCGGATTAAAACAAACCCGCTCTGTGAGCTGGTTTTAGTTGCCATGGTAACGATCATTACCTTGCACTTGGGAGAGCAGGAGCAAGGAAAGAGAAGAGGAAGGGGGTTGGTGAAGGAGGGGAAAAAAGAAGACGGGACAGACGACTGGGATGAATACATGGAAGCAGGAGAGAGGATGTGGTTGGGTGGGGCGGGGTGGGGGTGGTGGAGGGGGGCAAGAAAATGAAATGTCAGATCCTGGGAACAGTATGGAAATGTCAAGGAAGCGAGGGGGTAAAAGTGTGATTCCTCAATACTAGAGGGACAACTTTTTGAAGTTGGGACCCTCCTCTTACTCCAACAAGAAACACTCGCTCTCCATCTAGGATCTAATCTCCAGAAAATGTCAGAGCTTGTCTCTTATTTGCCTGGAAGAGGTGGACTTTGTTGGGGGAGAAAACAAAAACAAACAAACAAACAAACAAACAAACAAACAAACAAACAAACAAAAAAAAACAAAAAAAGAATTAAATGCCCAAATCAATTTGCTGTGTTTAATGCTTGCTGGGGCACTTTGTTTGGCAGAAGGAAAATAATTGGGATGCTTGTAGGGTGACATGAGAAGACGAAAGAGTTTTTTTTTTTTTTATAGGAAAACGTGAAGCAAGAAAGGAGCAGAAAGCCCCATGTGGTGCTGTGGATGGAGCCTGTTGTCCTGGCGATCCTACTTCTATGGTGTGTCACATGACCCTTTGCCCAGCACACCTGCCCGAGAGAAATCAGTGGCAGTTTCTATGGCGACCGGGTCGGCAGTACAGGAGGCAGGATGGCTGCCATAGGTGGTGGTAGGAGGGACTGCTGGGCTCGTACAGTGTCGGTGGTGTTATTTTTAAACATGGCAGAGATGAGGTGATGGTTGCAGACCCAGCCAGGGATGAGACTTCTCCACTTAAAGGAAAAAAAAAAAATCAGAACACTGCAGGAGGTCGGGCACCTTCTGTATTGCTCTTCACTGTCTGCAAGCACATGACCCATGACTCATGTGCCTTAACGATTCCCCAAGTGTTGCTTTATAATAAAGATCTTAGATGATATACATATAAGTCATCTCTGTTAGCCTGATGCCTCAGTCTAAACTGAACTCTTGTGTCCGTCCATGTTGCAGTGTTCAGATGGGAATTCAACCCAAGACAACTCTTCCCTGAAGCGTGTGGCCGTCGTTGAAGACTTCTTTGACATCATCTATGCCATGCATGTGGAGATGGGGGCTGACCCAGGCAGGGCACCCAAGCATGCAGGCCAGAAGAAGACCTACAAAGCGGTAAGTAAACACGACAAGGTGCATCCAAGGTGCAGGCCATTATGTTCCTTGTTCATAGCAAGTGGTTTGGCTTTAAAAACAACTTGAAGTCACTATAAAATTAATTCTACTTCCTTTTCTTGTCCAACTCTGCACGAGTAGTGCTGTTGCTGCTGGTGGAAAAAATGATAGTGAGCACGTCCAGCCCCATTTGGAAGCACGTGCAGGTTTCAAAACCACATACAAAGAAAAATGAAAGTCGTCATGCATGAAATTTGCAACATTTTTGTGTTTCACCTCCAAAATGTCCAAAAAAACATTTGCCCATTAGCTCTAAAGCTGGTTAATTCTGATGGGAATGCCGTTCATGTTGTGAATATTCTGATCATGAAATATCGGACAAATAAAAATGCTGGCATGAAATCCCTTTGTAAACAGACTCTACATACATATGACTTTTAACATGCATAAAAGCAATGCTGGATGGTCAATGGTTCTCCCATTAAAATCAGACTACAAATGAAAACCAGAAATATTCCAATATCAAAAATATTGATTCTGTATATATACAGAATCATTATCACATTGGAGAACCATTGACCATCCAGCATTGCTTTTATACAAGTTAAAAGTCATATGGATCAGATCCAGTTCAACCCGGGTAGTTTTACTTCATTGCTGTACTGAACAGGTACTTGGACAGGTTGTACTGGAATGAAATTTCATTGTGCCAGGATGCTGGTTCGATGACAATAAAGGAATTCTGAAAATCTTTGCTTTTCCAAGGGGGAGCTTAATGGATATAAAGGGGTGAAACTTTGTGGATATAGGACTTGAGTATTCTTCTTTATTTTCTAATTTGGTTATTGCTGAATTCCATATTAATGCTGGACCTAATGAAAGAAAAAGAAAACAAAGATAGAGAAGATCGAAAACAACAGCAACAACTATACATTCAAAACCTGAATAAAAACTTAGTAGAAAACATCTTACAGCTTCTGTAAGAAAACAAAGCAGAGAATCATCAGGAGCACCCAGAGGAAGACAAACCGATAAAACATGAACAACAACCACACCAGCAACAAGTATATGACGTCATAACTGTTGCCATTGGTTATTAAACCTATATTAACTGTTTAAACATGTGTGTTAGTGAGTAAGTGTGTGTGGAAGTGCAAAATATAAGGAATGAGTTGTGTTTAATGATGAGTGCGATTGTGCAAATGCAACAATGCTACCTCCAAGGATCGGAAGCAGACAAAGAGAGCCCCAAGACCTGGGGAACCAGGATCCACCACGGAGCATGGGATCCCTGTTCTGCACCCACATCACTGGCCAGACTCATTTTCAAATAAGATTATCATTATCATCGTAAAGGTATCATTGGGTTATCAAAAACCATCTCTTGCCTGACGACGCTCATCATAAAAAAGGTAGTTTGGGAAAGCTTATACTTTTCAGCTGCATTTTTGCCATCATAGTTTTTTACTTTATTCCTTTTATGTTGAAGGGTCCTGCAGCAGGAGAAGCCTTCTGACAATCTAATGATCGTTTCATTTTATGACAAGGATGGTAATCTTTTAGGGGTTTCAAGTAAGTTCTGAAGCTCCCCATGACAAGAGGCAGAGATACATGAGATATAATGTATCATTTTTAGCATCAGGAGTTACCAAGGAAACAACCAGACACCTTTACCAGAAAAACAAAGCATTCGTGGTGCTCAAACTGGAGTCTTTCCCCCCCATTCGTCATTGTTAATGTTTCTAGAACAATGGCAGTCTGTTCGCTTCTGTTGCAAGCTGAGATCTTGAGTCACATTTGTTGCCCTGACAGAGCAAAGGACCATGCTTGCAGCTTAAGAGGTGCGGATGCAGCATAGGGGATGCTCAGCAGGACTTTGGTACCTCTCCTCTCCTCCCACCCAAACAGGAATTAAAAAAAAATAAAATAAAAAAATGATAGAGCCAATTGCTCCTGCCCTGTAGAGAGGTCCTGTCACGTCTCATAGAGTGTACCCTTTTGAGGAGGCAGCATCACTGGGGCAGGGCATAATATGGAACTGTCACTGTGGCCTTCTGGGAGGTGCACGCTCCTCTGGGTGGCCTTTCCCTCTCAGCTGCCTCAAGGGGCCATGAAGGGTGCGGGTGGGGCGGGAGGGGGACGGGCACACGGGATGGTGGGCACCCCCACTGCCTCACCATGGTCACGTGAAGGTCGCATTTTACAGGGAAACGCCAGAGGGGGTGAGGAGGGGAGGGTAGCATAGCGGTGGAGACAAACAGAGAGGGAAGGCACAGCATGAGAAAGAGGTGTAGATGTGTGCTGGCTGCACCTGAGGAGGCGGGAGGCGAAGCAAATCAGAAAACACCTCTTTGCGTTTTGAGGTATAAAAGCAAGGAATTTCAGAGAGCTGCAGCTGGAATTAGGCCATTCAAAATCCCCGGCAGTCGCCTAAAGGGAGGTATTCCTCCTCATGTCATGTTGAGATAACACATAAATCTGACCCCCAACTTTCACTTGCTCACTACATTAAAAAAGCACCCGCACACAGTTTGAGTTCAGCCATATCTGCTGCCTGTAACCCAGTCTCCTCTGCTTTTCTCCCCTGGCACAGATAGCAGAGACCTACGCCTTCCTGCCCAGAGAGGCGGTGACTCGGTTCCTAATGAGCTGTGGAGAGTGTCAGAAGAGGATGCACATTAACCCTAGCACTGCGGAGTTCAAAGGTAAAGTCACACGTCTGACCTGTGGACTGCTTGCTCGTTCCGGAGACATCATTAACTGCTGTGCTATTTTTGAGATCAACCTTTAAGATTTGTTAATGCTGAGATCCTTCGACATGCTAACACAGAAAAGGGTAATTACTGTGTAGCAAGAGACAATGATAATCAGTCAATCCTCTACAACAGCTGGCTACACGACTGTTTTCCTCATAATCATATGTTTAATGGTCAAATCTCTAACTTTTTAATAGTCCTGACACTAACACTGATCCGGATTGATCTGAGCTGTTCGGCTAATTTTTGAATGAAACTGTCATTAAATGAAACATATGTGTATATCCATCATTGACATGATGTAACAAAGGCTCCAGAGGATTGGCTCCCTGGGATTGTATAAAGCCTCTAAAATGGTCGCAGAGTCCCTCTAGTGGCTGGTGTGGAGACTGCAGACAGCTGCCAGCCATTGTTTGACTCCCGGTATTATGTGCAGCAGAGGCTCGGATTTCATCCTTTACAGGAGACCAGGTCTGCCCCGTTTGATGATTGTCTCTGATTAACTCAGATCGTATAAATAACTTGTGACCGATGCAAACAGGCTACTCCCGAGGCTAATTTGTTACATTTTTATGATATAATTAAAAGTCTAGGTTTGAAGTGGCCTTAATACCTGATTCTGTCTTTACAGCCGCAGTGGAACATGTGTAATGTAAACTGAGCTGCAGTAAAATCCAGCTACTCATCCTGTTCATGCTCCTATGCTCAGCCTGATGCTGACTGTCGTGTTGTTCTGTGTGTTGACATAGTAAAATGGGAGTTTTGAGACTGACTGAGGTACAGCATGCTATATTATAGTAAAAGCTGCTTCTAATATCCATCTGTCAACCTCAGAAACAGTGATAAGAACTCCAAATTTCCTCTGATTTGGTGAAAATATTGCATGTTTGGAACATTTTTTCCTATTTAGATAATAATATTTTTTTCAGATGACAACTATTCAACATTTCAGGCCTGGTTTGTTAAAGTTTTGTTTTGTGAGGCTCCAAATATTTTCAGGTAACAGGTCTGGAGTGCATGCAGGCCAGTTTAATTTATTATGGAGTCATGCTGTTGTATTACATGCAGAATGTGGTCTGACATCTTTCTGAAATAAGAAGATGTTCAAGAAAGTCACATAGATGGCAGTATATGTTACTCCAAACCTGTAAATATCCTTGAATATTAATTCTGCCTTCACAGGTGAACACGTGAGCCGTGTTCTGTGCACTGATGAACCCATGCATGCTGACCTTTCAACTTCAATATTTTTTTTCTTCATTTAGTCTGAAGGTTGCAACGCTTTACATCTTCACATGAGAATTTCCATTTTTCAGACTCCAGAACTGTTTTTCATCTAAACTCAGTCCATATTAAATGAGCTCAGACCCAGAGGAGGGCAAATTTATTGAATCATGCTTGTTTTTCAAGTTCATTCAACAACTTTTTGACCCAGAAGCAAACTGTGTTAATTATTTTCTCTTTTCTTTCTTTCTTTTAAAAAAAAAAATGTAAGCAGAAGTGCTCCTGAGCCCATGCAGTGTTTTCATACAGTGATTCATGTCTGTTTTTAATGCAGGTTTAACTACCTGGGGGCTAGAAGATCAAGGCCATTCAGCATTATTTCTCTGCTTTGTTCCTTGCATACAATGATTTCAGTTCATTCTTTTTAACCTTCATTGACAATACTGGACTAATAATATATTTTTTTAGTATATCAATCCATGATGCACCATTTCATCTTATAGACTTAATGTTTATTTTACATTTAGACATATCAAGGGTGGAATGCTATAGTGGAGTATAAAATGCAAATGTTCCAGGGATTTTTCTAAATAGTCTTTACATTAAATGAAAAGTAAAACTTTATTTGAATAAGCATTTTGAATATGCATGCATTGCACATTAAAATGTGTGATTTTTAAATGCTTTTCTTTGTTAGAAAATGACCGACCCACCTCGTTGGTCCCGGACCTTATTGACTACAACATGCCTCTTACTGCCACCTATCTGAAGCAAATGAAGCTGCAATGCATGACTGCCACGGAGAGGGTGAGTGCCTCCTTCTGCAAGTGACATGTGGGCAGTGATAAAAGTAAATGTGCCACTGTTAAGATCTCCCTATTCAGCACAACTGCATTTGCACTGAGCGTGCACAAGTCTTGAAATGATTTTCCTTTGAGCCTGTGGGGAGAGAGGCTCTGCGCAGGCAAATTAGGACATCCTTCCTCCCAACTTTTAATTCATTATTGAACAAGCGGAGTAGTCTTCCTGCTGGGAGGAGGAGCGCAGTGGGAAGTGAGGATTAGAAAAGCTTCTATAGAAGTGACGTCAGGCGTGAAACCACTCCCATGTGTCGCTGTGACAGAAACACTCAGGAACTGCTGCCACTAAAGTGCAGCGAGCGCTACTTGATGATGATAATGTAGACCTCACTCACGTATAATTAGGATTATCTGGAACAATGACCCAAGCTCTGATTTGGTGAGTACAAATGAACAAATATTCATACTGCGTGGAGACTAATTTGAACAGGCCAGTAGATGAATAATTAACCTTAGAGGGGGTTATTTCAGAGTTGTAGGAATGTAGTCCATGTCTATGTTGCAATGGTTCACAGTTAAAAGCGGCGGCTGGTTCAGAATACAGCCGGTTTGTTATGTTGGGACAAATAAATTCAAGAAGTGTTGAAGGAAAACTTGCTTTGCAGAACTTTTACATTTTGGAGATCCAAAAGATCTGAAACTCAAACATGATGATGTTCCTGATTCATTTTTCTTATCAAAAATTGGAAATTAAATCTGGAAACAGGACTAAGTTTTACAAACAGAACTGCCAAACATTGATCTTATTATTATTATTATTATTTTTTAAATCAATTGTTTAGTTATAAAACTGGAATATTTTTAAGTTTTGGTCCTAATAATCCTGAAGAAAAGAAGTTGAGTTTGAAGCGGCAGGAACCACAGAAATCCAGCTTGGAAGACTGATTGTGATCTGGTGCTCAACTTATTTTCCATTTGAGCTTTACACAAACAAATCTGCACGCTAGAAGCTGTATCATCTTCTTAACATGCCGAATTTGTGATGCATGTTTATATGTTATTCTGTTTTATTTAGGTCAGCTGTCTTAGCCTCAATTTTAAAAGTAGCCCTTCCTATTTAATCAGTTATAGATTTCTCTAAAGCCAAAACATCAATGTTGCTACATACTTGGAAATGGTGTGATTAGAGACTCTCTCCTTAATCCTGCATGGCTCACTTGGTGCCTAATAGAGCCGTCACTGAGCATTTTGGTCCTCTGCAAACCCCTTACAGGGGGACGGATGCATGTTCCCAGGAGTTTAGGCCTATTTGTGTGCTCGTGTGAGGGGAATGAGATGACAACACGGATTTTTGCTCTGTTCCCCCCACACAGCGTTCCCTATGAGTGAGATCCCAGCTAACACGTGACGACACAAATACGGGTCATTTATTCTAATGTGAAGCAAACCGGTCCGGGTCGCTGTGTGAAGCTCCGCGGCCAAAGCTCGGGTCAGCCTTTGAGTAGTTTGTGAGATTATTCGGCCCTCCTTTGCTAATCCTTACCCCAGTGGTGTACTCATGGTTTTTGTTACGCTACAACAAGCATCTTCAGGGTCTGTACGTAACAGAGTTAAAAATAGCAGTGCTCCAAGAAGCATATTAGTTAACAGAGATGCTCCTGCAGTCCCTCTTTCATTCTGCTGTTTGGCCTTAACAGTATTTGAGCAAGAAAGTGTCCATTCAAGAGCAGAATTGCTTTTCTTTGACCACAAGTTATATTGACTTAAATTATTGTTTAATATTAATGTCCATGCAAGGGGATGGTTAAACGGGATATGAAGCCATCTTTCTGCAGGATAAGTGAAGCTGAAACTAATGTGAGGCTTTCACTCCAGCCCCTGAGAGAAATCTCAGCCAATAAAACGCTCCCTACTAAAGACATTTAAGCAAAAAAATGCAAAAAGTCAGGCTTCATATTACCTTCCACTGATATAGAAATGAATTTTTCCACCGTATCATGAAACTGCCTTAGATAAGGATCTATCTGTGGGCATATGAGAAGCAATTACTCTAACTTTAGAAATTACAGTTGATGTTAAAAGTTATGGTATCTCCACTCCCCCTGCACGTTCAGCTCCCTTTTCCAGTCTCAATCTCTCTCTCTCTTTCTCTCTCTCTCTCTCTCTCTCTCTGTGTTACGCCATTTTCCTTCAGGATGACAGTTCGGTGAGCAGCGAGGACATGAACAACGCTGAGCCCACATGGGTCGTAGCTGAGCAGCCTGCAGTGCCTGAGCCGAGTCCACCTAACGGAGAGAGGGTCAGCAACCCTGCAGCTGTCATAAAAGAAGAAGATGGTGAGTCATGGCTACCATAGCTGCAGTGGCACTGTCATGTTTTTGTTTTTGTTTAGGTTTATTTTTGTTTTTTACCTGGCACAGTGTTTTTTTTTTTTTTTACGTTGTTCTTTTAAAAAAATTTTTTTTGTACATCTGCTATTTGAAAGTATTTGTGTTAAACAGGAAGTGTACAGATTGGTGTTCGGCAGGAAACAGCTTGCCTTGTTCTTAATCCAAATAAATCCACTCTTGCGGGGGGGGGTGGGACAACACTGCAGCCCCAACCCACTCTGGACCCCTCTCTGTGAGGGTGCAGAGCTTTAAGAAGTAGGACAAAGGCCGATATTAACCTTTCCCAGATTAGGAACCACTAAAGAAGATCCGAAATCTGGCAAATCGGGAAAATGAGTGTGTTTCTCTGAACATATATGTAAAATATGTGGAAATCATGTCATTTAACTGGCTAAAAAACTGTCATAAAAGAAGGCTCCCTTCCCCCATCACTCCATCCTCACCCTCAGTTCTCTCGCTTTGCTGTGAAAACTGAACATTTTCTCCCTCTATCCTAACTTTTATTTGTCTTGACAGCTGACCCCAATGCATACTTCCTATACAATTTCAGAACACCCAACATGAGGCAGGAAGACCCCTCCCCCTGTAGGATCACACCCCCTCTCGATCACTGAAACCCTGCTTATTGTTGTAAACAAAACCAAATGAATGCTTAAAGATGACAAGCCATCCACGCGGCTCATTGTTGATTCTTCCTCTCGCTCCTTTCCCCTCCCCGCCTGCCAGATGATGACTCCTCGGAGAGCAGCAGTGCCAACGGGTTGCCGGCCCTAACCTCCCCGGAGGTGCTCGCTGTGGGTGGGAACCCCCCAGATGGTGGGGCCTCTTACGGGGAGGTGACAGAGAATGGGTTGAGCGCTCCCCTGGACTTCAGCACCACCTCATCCTCGTCCTCCTCCGAGGATCAGCAGCCGGTCAATCTGAGCGACAGGCTGTTGTCGGTCGGGGGCTCACCGCCAAACTCCTTCCCTGCAGACCCCAACAGGAAGTACCCCATTAAAACAGAGCTCAATAACAAGGTAAGGACAGATTTTTAAAAAAAGGGAAAAAAGTAGTTATTGACCTGATTTCATGAATATTTTTGTGTCTATAATTAATGTTACTGGAATTGTGTGCTTTGTCAGTCCCCTCCTTACAGCTCAGGAAGCTATGACTCTGTGAAAACTGAACTGAGCATGAGCACAGAGGACTTGACCTCTGGTCGGGCACAGATAATTGATGATGATGATGATGATCATGATGACCACGATGACAATGACAAGATCAATGATGCTGAGGGGATGGACCCGGAGAGACTTAAAGCCTTCAATGTAAGTAAAATGTCAAATTTATATCTATAAATATATGGAGAGAAGCAGGCAGCTGCCATCAGTCCCACACAGCTGTTAAATCGGATGTAGCGTTAGCTTACTGTGTGCAGACATTGTTCTTGCAAATACCAGAGATGGAAAATATGCAAATTCCCAAACTCATTCCAAACACTCTGATTTATAATGTGAAAATTCTGCAAAAAATGCAGATTTGAGTAAATAAGTGAAGAAATATTGCTGTTCATTTGAGCGGTGATTATATTTCCATCCCTCTTGTTTTCATCACGTCCCCCTCCCTCTTCATTCCCACTCCTTTCACTCTAACGCTCCCCCATCCTCCCCTTGCCATCCCTTTTCCTCTCTTTTGTTTCGACTCTCACACCCCTCTTTCGACCCTGCTCCCCCACTCCATTTTTTCTGCTCTACATCCCCTCTCTCCCCTCCCCCCCCTCCCCCCCCACCGCCCCTCTACTCGTGCCTGTCAGATGTTTGTGCGCCTGTTTGTGGATGAGAATCTGGACCGCATGGTGCCGATCTCCAAGCAGCCCAAGGAGAAGATCCAGGCCATCATTGAGTCCTGCAGCCGCCAGTTTCCAGAGTTCCAGGAGCGCTCTCGCAAGCGCATCCGCACCTACCTCAAATCCTGTCGCCGCATGAAAAAAGGCGGTTTTGAGGTACAAAATGCCCCCCTCGCCCCAGCTTAAATATTTTCTGTGCAACATGCAGTCATAAATCCTCCCCCTCAAAAATGCTCAGTTATAATGAAAAATTCCCCTGACCTTATTGGCAGATACGACCAACACCTCCTCACCTCACCTCTGCCATGGCTGAGAACATCCTCGCTGCCGCCTGTGAGAGCGAAACCCGGAATGCTGCCAAGAGGATGCGGCTTGATGTCTACCAAGCGACGGTAAATGTCTTGGCAGCCGGTGTGTGTGAATCTGCCCAGCAGGGATTTGGGAATGTGCTTGGCCGGTTTTGCATCATTAAAGCAAACAACACAGCGCAAACCACAACGTTCTGCCCGAACTGAAAACATTTATCGTCCCGCAGGACGAGCCCGCCTCTGACAAATCCATCTCGAGGGATCCGGCCTCTGTGGCGCCGTCAGGGTTCTCCATTTCCAGCGCAGCTTTTGCCCAAGATCAGCTCTACACCAACGGAGGCCTCAACTACAACCTGCGGGGATATGGGACAGTGGGCAGCAACCAGCAGAGCTCTGGTGCTGCACAAACCAACGGTGAGTCCAGATTAATGACCTACTGCAGCTCAGGAAAGACTTAGTAATGCTAGATGATGAAGCAGAAAGGGTCCTCAGCACAATGTCATTAAAGGGGTGGTTTACCCAAGTGACAAAAATAGATAACTTGCTCCAATTTGTTGTTCAATTGATACAAATTTGCATTGTATAAGTGCATATTTTTCTCATATATATTCAATCATTATGTCTTACATTCTGAAGGATGTTTTTCGTTAAAGACTGGTGAAAATCACACCAAACAAAAAGAGGATTAGCAACAGAAAGGGGTCATATACAGGATAGAAGGAAAGAGCTTTTACTTCTGTTCTCAGCTGCTTTATGGATTCTTATAAGATTTTCCTGACCTTTAAGATTAGCCTACATATGATATTTGTCTGATTGTGGTCATGTTGCCATATTGGATTGTCTCTAGATCAGCGGTGTCAAACTCACTTTAGGTCAGGGGCCACATGCCACATCTCAAGTGGGTTAGTAGTAGTAAAATAATAGTATAATAACCTATAAATCATTGGTGGGTAAAGCGACCCTCGTCCTGCAAGTTTCATATGTTTCTCTGCTCCATCACACCTGATTCCAATTAATGAGTCACTGTGCAGAACTCGATAGGCTGTCGGATCCATGGGATTTGAATCAGGTGCATTATCGAGACGTTTACATTTAATGAACTAACCTTGCAGCAAACATTAAGATCAACCTGAAATTTCAGTGCAGTTTCAAAGTATTTCGCCTCAGTTAATCACCTAACATGCATTACCACTTATAATCTCATTGGATCCACAAAATTGATTTGATATAATCACAGGCATTTGGAAGCTTTTCACATTATGATTAGAGTAACTTTTCAAGAGTTAGAAGTTGGTTATGATGTTTATTTCTACTTCTGTGAGGTAATCCCGACCACCTGAACTGAGTCACCTCATCATACAAACTGAAATTATATCTATTGAATAAGATATAAGATACAAGTTATCCCCCCCGTTTTGTAAATGTTTTATATCTAAACATAAAAAAATGCAACCTCATGTAAACAAATTAAGAATTACAGTTAATATCTTTGATGTCATTTTCACATTTACCTAATTCATCCCATGGGCCAGATTGGACCCTCTGGCAGGCCGGTTTTGGCCCCGGGGGCTTATGTTTGACACTCATGCTCTAAGTGCATTACAGTGGAAAGCAATCAGCTTTTTTTTTTTTAAGCTAATCTGATACAGTTGACCCTTTGGTCTCAGATAAATACTTCCAAAGTTACCTGAACATCTTTTCTTTCAACCCATTAAAAACCTCAACAGGTCCAACAGATCTGAGTATGAAGACCATCGGCCCAAACTCCTCCTCCAGCTCCAACAGTCACGGCCAGGGAGGTGGTGGCGGTGGAGCTTCGGCCCAGCTCAGCCCTCCAGAGGTGACGGCGGTGAGGCAGCTCATCGCAGGTTACCGAGAGTCCGCGGCCTTCCTGCTTCGCTCTGCAGATGAGCTGGAAAACCTGATTCTGCAGCAGAACTAAGTCTGAGCCAAACCGTGCCAACACCCCCCGATCCCCCCCCCCTTTCCAGCCTGTCCATCTCTGTCGCTCTGTCACACACATATTTGGGGAGACTCTCACACACAAAGACACAACTGTGATACTTCAGTGCACAGTGGGTTCTGTAGGTATGTTACCTTTACTTATTCCCACATATTCACGTATTTTGGACAGGCCAAAACATATCACAGGCTGGAAAATGTTTATTTATGCATTCGGTTCACTTTGACCTTAGTGCCCTGTTTTGTGTAGCCATTCATCCCATTCATTTCATCTTGCCACCCGAATCTCCATTTGTCTCAGGAAGTGATGATCTAAGTAAAAAAAAAAAAAGAAGAAAAGAAAAAGATGCGTGTCGTAAAACAGACTGAGGTGTCGAATTAGCTTAACCACTATAACACCAAATCCACTTGTTTGTGCAGATGTGTGAAGAAATGAGGAGTTAAATAGCAGTGACTCAGCACCATTCCTCTTATTTTTTACACTAATGTAAATTACCCTGTACAGTGGCATGATTTGATTGGGTTGTCTGAGTCGAGTCATTTCCGAATCCACAGAGGAATCGCTGCTAAAAAGACGTGGCGGCCTGCCACTGACCTGTTAACCTCAACAGCTTACGTCGGATATGCTGACTTTCAAAGACCCAAAAGGAAGGGGAAAAAAAAGGAAAATAGATAAAGAGAGAGAAAATATAACAACATGATAGTGTCAGATCCATCCAATATGTGGTCTGCTTTGTTGGAGAGGTTTCCAGACACTTCTGTATGTGACTCATTATCCAGCGCGACTTTACTTTCAGTTAGTTTATTGTGGATCTTTCTATGACGGGCAGTTTCTCATTACTGAAAAGGAGGAGGGCTTTTAAGAAGCCTGGGTATGCAAATTGGGGTCACAGACACCTGTCAGGGAAAAAAAAAGAAGAGATTAATGTAGTGTTTAGACTCTTGGTTTAGAATCAGAGCTATTGGAAAAAGGAAAAAGGTGCAATATTGAGGATAATCAGTAACGCTTACTGAGATGAATGCGTTTTAAGAGGTTAATACTTCACCACAATCCTCTCCTGCTGGAACAGTCAAGCTGTAAAAAAAAGAAGTGATATCCCATGCAGCATTGTAGCCACTTTTAATGTTGTTTGTTGTGATTACTAACCTCATAACTGAGGCACTTTCATGTATTGGGATCAGTGATCTGCTGTGACAGAAAGGAAATGGGACCTGACAGAAAAATTAGGCTTAATGTTGCACGTCTGTTTTACTTTAATGTGTTTTTTTTTTTTTTCGTGAGAAAAATGTTCAATGAGCAAACTTAAGGGCATATATATACATGCATCTGCCACCGAGAGTCAAATGGATGCAGCGTGAGGGCACGAGTGTGACGCTCAGACGAAATACACTCCTGTCTCGACTTCAGCGGTTTCAAACTCTGAATCACATCTCCACTTGTTTCTTCATCACGTCTTGAACACACACTGTTTGAAAAGAAGCAAGAGACAATCTTTGAAAAAGATCCAATCGCATCCGAGTTTTACTCTCTCCCTGCTTTCTGCAATGGTGTGTGTTTGTGTGTGTGTGTGTGTTTGCGTTGCGGTCTGAAGGACACGCATGAATTCTCAAAGTGGATCCAGAGCACAGTTTCACAACTTTTAACCAGTCACTCAGCACAAAAACAGTTGTGTAAGTGTGTTTTTCTTCTTAAATCTTTACATTTTTTTTCCCTTTTGTTGGTGTAAATCTCGGTGTTCGCTGTGTGCTGATTTTGTGTTTGCGTGTAAGTGGAGTGACCCAGTTTGTACAACATCAATCTGTGAAGATTTAATTCAGTAGGCTGAAACATTCCAAACAATGACAATGACTCTTCAAGCAGCCGAAAAGTGGCCCGCACCTTATTGATTTGTCAAAGTTTAGAGAGATATATTTCTGTATTTATCCCATATCTCACCACATGCATCATTTATCTGCTTCACTCTCATCCACCGAAACAAAAAGCCGGACATGCATGTCCTAAATGACCAGTTTGGATTTCATTGCCGTGCCATCATTGGACCGTTTCACATTCACATTGAAATTCTATTATCTATTGCAAGTTTGGAAGCACTTTATAGCTCAGGATAAAAGTAACACAAGACAGCGATTTTAGTGTGTTTATACCTCATTTGGGATATCGGCTTCAGTTCACACGCTGAGAACTGATTACAACAAAAGACAATTTGACACAGCTCAGAATCAGAGGCAGTCCTGAAAAAAAACCTGCTTAATTGGAGCTTAGTTTGAACTCATTCTTTATGGTCCATCTGAGGGGTGTTTCATAACGGAGGCTCGGAGAAGGAAGACCGTGTTAAATTAGTCTGTGGGAGCAGACCGATTAAATTGTCCACACGGCTACAAAAAAAGCAACACATTGCACACATAAGAAGGAGATTAAGATATTTCTTAGGAAACAATACTGTGTTTAATGTTGCACATAAAATGGGACAATGTTCATAACAAACAACTGACAACTGGTCCACTTCTGGCCCACACAACACGCGCCGTAACTGAGCTATAAGGGCCAAAAGTAGCCCGGATTCGCCCCAAACGTGTCTACTATCTGGGAAGTCACTTAAAACGATCTTAATCAGCAGGTCCTTTCATCATATTTGAGCTTTTTTGCAAATCTCAGCTGAGTGCATAGTTGTTATGCTACAGATTGACCACTATGCTTCATTTATTGTTGTCATGGTGACATTTTTAGCTGACACAGACTGACTTATTTTGTTTATGGCTGTTTTCAATCATAATCCCCCTAAAAATCAACTTAACATTATATGTTCTGCACCAAAGTGGGCACACCGATGCATTAAACAGCTAAATGGACAAACGTTAGCATCGGGATGTGGTCGAGAAACAAAAGAAGAACTAAAACAGGGCAAAGGCTGGACTCTAAATTCATCAGATCAGACATGTTTAAGGAGGTCTGCACAGAAAACGCTGGTCCTGATTGAAGTTTTTAGTTCAGGCTTCTCCTCTTTTACTTGGCGATGTCACTGTGTGATATGTTTGCATAATTCTAGCTTATAGGCTAGTTAGCACACCCCTCAAAAACAAAGAAAAAAAGAGAGAGAGAGGGAGCAACTTTCATGCATGTTGCCATTTTTACCAATGAGCTATCCTGTTAGAGAGGAGCTTAAAGAGACAGTGGCTTAAACGAAGTGTTTCACACAGAAAGTGTCACAATGTGCTGCAGCGCTGCACTGTGAGAAAACTGATCTAGTTTTTGAGCCTTAACACATGAAAATCTTCAATTTCAATCTTCAACCCGACCTCCTTAAAATCAAGTTGTGAACCTAGTAAAGAGCAAAATGTGAGCTCTTTAAACCTTGTTTCCACCTTGCAAAGATTAGTCAACTTACCTCATCCTGCTTTATGCAACACCCCTCTGAGCTCAAAGAGACGTAATCAGAGATGAGTCCTCACGTCTTCCTCGTCTCCTCCAACCTGCTTGTTTGCTACTGCAGCCACAGCAGAGCCTCCTCACTTCATGTCCAACTCAGTGACACCACGTCAAAGCTCATTTTACCAACCAAACATTTGCTTGCAGATCGGTATTCTGTCTATGCTGAGCAAAATTTTAGCTGTGTGCTGGAGTTACTGTGATCAACGGCAACCACTTGTTGTCATGTTGTTGTTTTGTTTTTTTCTAATGATGCCCGATGGATTTTCTCTTTGTATTGACTGGACAATGTAATCTATTGGTGTTGATTAAAATGCCCTGGTAGCTTGTGGATTGCTAAAGTGGTCAGATAAATGTACTGTATAGCTGTACAAAGAGTGATAAAAGATGTTTTAAACCTTTCTTTTTTCTGTGGGTACAGCACTGTTAAAAAAAAAAAAATCAAAGTGGTTTTAGCCCTTGCCTGTTTTAACTTATCATTTTGTGATGGTCTGTATTACTTCTATTGTTATTTATATTATTTGAATTGTTGCCTCTCCTGCAGTGATATCAGACTGTAGCTCTGTGCAGGGGGTTGTACTGTAAACCTGTGTGAAGCTTTGTATTTTCCCCTCTGGTTTTGGACTCAGTGAAAGTGTGATGTTTACATGTACAGTTTTTCAGAATTCTTTGTGTTGCTTTGGTTTTGCATTTTATCCAGATACTATCCCCCCCCACCCCCCACCCCCCCTGTCATCTATTTCCCTAATCTGTGTACATTTGCCTAGATATTTTCCTTCTGTTGTTTCATTGCATCAAGTGCAGACGTGACCTCTTTGACTACTCGGTCACATGGTCAGAGTGTGCTGTGACAGCCGGCTGAGGTCGGCTCGGCGTTGTGGAGGCTTCCAGCATTTAAAAAAGGTAATATTAAGTAAACGGGAGCTTCACAACTTCTCAAAGTGGACCAGCAAAGATTTATTAAGGATTAAGGGGACTTTTGTCAACTGTTTTAAAATACTGTTGTGGCCTAAACGGAGTATGGTGGGGTGTAGGGACATTTGTTAAACTATATTAAGTGCTCAGAATCTTTTAGTATCCTGGCCGTGTTGTCAGGGAATACTCCTTGCCCTTAACCTGACTGGTGCCCTGAAAGGTACACTTTGACCTGTTGTAATATCTCCTTGGTAACATAAAAGCCATTCCCCTCTCCTGGCCTTTTAAGGGGAACCCATAAACCTCAGGAAATACTGAATCTCCGAGTTTAGTTTTATCCGCTAATTTCTTCTGAGATGAGATTTAAGTCTCTAATGAAAACCATTAACATTTATATGAGATGTCTATTGTTTTGTACATTTATCATTGTGATTTAAAAGTGGAGCTTTTTCCAGTACCTGTGACTTAATATTTTGATTTTTTTGGAGTGTTTATAGGTATGGATATTTATTATTATATGTGAAACTACAAAAAGACAAAAGAAAAGGTTGAACCTGTTTCATTTGTATGTTTCATGCAAAACTGTCCAGGTGAGATTCTCTCTGCCTCTTACATATCACTAATGAGGGACCTGTGTTTGTTTGGAAATAGCGCTTTTTCAGTGTTGCATCAACGCTATGAAAAAAAGAAAAATTAATAAAAAAAAGAAACAAAAAAAAAAAAAACCAACACCAGTGGTTTACCAACAGCAGAGTTGCAAGGCTCTCCTCTTCTCCTGAGATGTCAGTAATTGAATAAAACAGTGCGATGAGCTATCAAACTGAGACTTTGCTTGTGTTTTTTTTTTCTTTGCATGTCTTCAAATATTTGAGTCTGAGATGGAAAATGCATCAGCACCTTAACAACTCCCAAAGCGTCATCAGTAGTCAACACTAGAGGGCAGCAGAGGCACAGAAAGCAGTGAGGAACATTAGGAATCATAGTTAGCAAAGTAATGACAGATTTTACTCCGACAACCTGAAGTAATCATGCCGTATCGTTATCTGTGTAAATGCACTCTTTTTTTTTTTTACTTTTGTAGAGAAAAGGAAAGCTTTGGAGGATTTATTTATTTATAGAGCACTTTTTCATACAAAGAAATGCAACTCAAAGTGCTTTACATTAAAAACGTAATGAACATCCACATCCATCCTTACCCAATCAAGTCCCCCAGACTATAAACCCACCAAACTTACATATACATGACATATTCTTACAGACACACATAAACAAACGTATACATACACACGCACACACACACATAAACCCCAGTACATGAAATGATGTCTCAAAGCGCTGTCCTAACTCTCACCAGTTGCATCAGGGGAACGAAGAAACTGGCGAGAACTATATAAAACAATATAAAATAGAACGAAATAAAATACACTAAAATACAATAATATAAGATAGAATAAAAAATGTAAAAATAATTTAAAAAATAGGAATTATTGTCTCGAAAAATATTCATTTGAAGGCACTATTAAAAAGGTGAAGGTAATGTTACTAATCAGAAAAAAAAACCCTATCAACAACAACTAATAAATATGAAATATCTTTGTAAAACGTGTTAGTGTTTAATAATAATAAAATGTTGATTATATTAATGAAAACTAGTTAAAGAAGTGGCAGGAGTTCCTGAGAAACTCAGAAAGGTCTTCTCCAAACAGGACATCCTGGTACATTTAAAACCAAAGCACACCCTCAGATAGAAACTGGTTCACACCAAATAACCGCCTCATTAAAGGAGTCATCACCTGGTATATTTGGTTATCCATTCTCCCTTAAACTTACTTTCAACACAAGAGACTGGTGTCAGGTATCACCTTTCCACCACCTACAATCCAGCTTTCACACAAACCGTTTTGGTCATGCAGGTAAACAATGCACGGGTGACAATGACTGAAATGACTGGTCAGGTAAGTCAGTGACACCATGTGACCTTAACAACCCTGAAAGTGTGAATGTTCCTTAAACACTGAAGCGCTGGAACTGGTTAGAACTGAAGAAGGCTTTCGGGTGAGAGGTAAAACATCTTATACAACCAAGAA